>CAHIKZ030003058.1:0-82500 GCA_903632075.3 Acanthosepion pharaonis | reverse complement strand
TAGATCATAACAGCGATAAATGCTGTTTTTTGCAACAAGTACAATTTTAGGTAAAAGAGGAAACAGTTTTCATGTGACGCTGATATGTCTACGCGAATGACAGAGAGGCTTAAAAATTTAATACCCAGAACTTATATAAAAAAAAAATTTAAATTAAATTTTAAATTCTCATCGTCTCTTCTCATTTGTGCGCATTTGCAGTCGCATCATCCTCATCATTCTCTCTCTCTATATATATATATATAATATGTATATCAGATATATATATTATATAGATGTATATCATATATATATATATATATATATATATATATGTAAGATATGTGTGTGTGTATATATATATATATATATATATATATATATATGCAGTTTTTTATATATAATATTTATAAATCATATATGCGGTGTACTTATTTGAAAGCGCTCAATATCAGTGATAGAGCTAACATATTTAGTTGGATTGATGTGAGTTTGTGATCCTGGGTTTTGCGATCGTCAAACAAACTGATTAATTTTTAAATTTTGGATTTATATATGGTTGTGTATATCGGTGATTTTATGGAAAATGTCGTCGGAACGCCACTCTTACGCAAACATACATACACACACGTACACTCATTGACGTACCCAGGCACGCTCACTCACTGGAGCTCACACAAACATAAACATATGTGAACAGTGTGGGAATTGGCATATATGCGAATCCATGTTTCGTTGCGTACACACGTACGCATTTGGTCGCTGTATTCAATGTTGGATTGTGTAACGAATAATGTTGATTCTGTTGCGCTATCAACGCACAGACCGTTATTCTATTTTGTTCGCTGAATAATGTTTTCTCGCACATACGTATATACGTATGATGGGGCTTGTGTAAGACTATGGTAGGTAAAAATTGTTATTATCTAAACATTTTTAAAGCTGTTTTGTTATTATTTTAAAGTCGCTTATTTGCTTATTTTTGGCGATTGCGCATATGTAAATGGTAAAAACTCCTATTTGTAATACTTATTAGTATTTATGTTGTGGTATTAATTTTGCTGGTGGAGAGAGAAATAAGTATAATCGTGGAATGATACGGTAATGGTAATTGTGGTGCTGTAGTAATTGCGGACTAATGCAGCAATGGTAATTGTGATGTGGTAGTAATTGTGAGGGGGGGGGCGAATGATGATAACAATTGTAGCAGCAAATAGTTATTGTAAAGTGGTAGAAGTGATCATAGTAAATATATATAATAGGCATATTATATATTGTATATATGTAATATGTATATTATATATTGTATATAATATGTATATCACACACACATATATATATATATATATATATGTATGCATATTATATATGTATATTATATATATTTTATTATAATTATATATATAATATGCATATTGTATATCTATATAATATGCATATTATATATTATAATACGTATATCATATATATATATTATATATGTATATTATATATGTATTAGATATGTATATGTATATAATATATATAATATACTATATATAATATGCATATTTTATATTATATATAATATGCATATTATATATATATTATATCGATAATATGCATATCTATATGTAATATGTATGTATGTATATAAGTTGTGTATTTAGGCAGCAAATTCTCTTTTAGTCATGTCTGATTAAATAAATTACAAACATTATGTCTGCTTATTTTTAGCATAACCCTTTCATATTCATGGATATTTTCTGTGTATTACAATCAAATGATGCATTTATTGTTACAGTGCATTTCATGCAGAACTGAAAACCTTACCACAGGTTGACGCAAGCCTTGTGAGTGAAAATGGCCGTCGATAGCTGTGCTAGCACTAAGTCACAAGCGTTCTGGCCTTGTTCATATTGTTGATTAGGCTAGAAAGGTCTGCATAGTTGCAGTATAAACCACAGGTTTGTGGGTGTTCAACAAACATAAAAGAGAGAGAGAGTTCTTATCCACATGTATTCATAGGAGGAGCTCCCTTCTCAAATATTTCGATGCTGGTTAACGTAATTAACCTAACACCTGCTTTAATATCCCCCACCGACCTCCCTCTAATATATTTTTCATATTCAGTTACCTCCCTTGCACCATACTAGCGTTTAACGGTCATTACTCTCTGCGCTTCTTTATTTATTTTTTAATTTTTTTACTTTTTTTATTTTTCCTTACCGTATTTTTTAAGCCTACCTACGCTTTTTTTATTACTAACTACCAACTTTTTTAGTTCGTGCTACAATAATCTTATCCGTTGAGTCAATATATTAACGGATCAATATTCCTACTAAACTTACTAAATACCTTTTTCGATATCTACCTAACAACACTCTATATTTTGAATTTATACCCCAATACTATATTATAGTTTTAATAATATTGAACTTTCAAAGAGAAAGTAATAACATAATCAAGATTATGTTATTATTCTCCATGAATACTGGAAAGAGCGATAATAGCTACTGGACTTAAAAATCTATTTTCTTGAAAATTGTTTTAAGAGAAAGATTTTAAGAATTTTTCGTTGTAGGCAATCATATGACAATCATATGATATCATTGTATGAGCTGATTGTTCTTTAAAATAATATGGCTCTTTAATCTGGGAAAACGTTAGATGTATAAAAGTAGAATTAAACTTTTATATACATGCATGTATATAAGTGGAATTAAAATTAGACAGATAGATAGATAGATAGATAGCAATATCTTCATAATTCAAACCACCACGAATCTAAGTCACCAGACTCATCTTTCACTCAAATTCAATTTTGCATTCCACTGTATTGTATGGTCTTTAATTAGATGTTTACCCGACCACGAAACCAGTTCGCTATTTTCCTTTTCAAGTTACAAATCTCTTTGAAATCCTCCTGTGCTGCTTTTTACTTTATCCTACTAAGATAAATAAGTTACATATGTTCTTTACTAAGATGAAATTTCGAACATTTTTGTTTTAATTTGAAATGAATTAAAACGTTGAAGAAAATGTAGCTTTTTTCGCATGGTTGAAGTTAAACACAACATCACTATAATAAAAAAATGATAAAGACACTAAAAATCCTAAAACGTTTAAGAAGTTTGGACTGAAGTCAAACAAAACGAATATTGCAATTCTAAGGATTCTGTTACATCTCATTTCAAGCACATTACGTCTGGAGGATTTATGGCTCTCAGAGTCCAAAGAAATTATGTACACACACACACACACACACACACACACACACACACACACACACACACACATTTTGTAAGAATGAGAAAATATATGTGTGGAGTGTTGCAGGTATATATGTACGTGCAAGTGCACCCTCTTATAATTATATAATTGCATAGACAAAGCTACAAAATGGCACCAACGTGCACACACACACATAGCATAATCATTAAGTGTAAAAAAAATATTTGGAACTTTTGATACAGAAAAAAATCACTTTTTTTTCTTTTTTAACAATGATGCTTATTCTGTACAAAGCCCTTGAGCCACTTGAGGTAGAGTGTTACAGAGTAAGAGACACCAACCCAAGAAAGGTGATAATGCCACCAAGTCGCAGGAGTGGGGGCACCGGAAGTGAAGAAAAAGATTTTAGAATGAACCGGAAACCCAATCCTAAACCTCTACTCTTGTAGATAAAAATAAATTAGTGAATAAATAGTAAATAACATTTTTAGGCGGAGACGTTAGAACTATAGTGTTTAAATAGACTTTAGAAAGAACCGGCAACCTAATCCTAAACAGGAAACAAGGGATAAATCTCAACTTCTCTTCGAAAGGACCGGAAAGAATGTCAAGTAATATTTAATAATTAATAGATACACCAGTTCAAGAAACATATATTGCGCATACATCATATCATTTTCAACGTTTTAACACATGTCTCAACGTTTTTAAAGTAAACACCTCTGTGGTAATCAGTAACCTTATTAGTTTCCTTAAAATACTTAGGCCACAACAAATACATATGCCGTCACTATTACGGTTTAATAATTAAACTTAAAATTCAAAAATTAAAAGATTTTATAGAAAACAATAACATAGACAATATTTCGTGATCATTTAATTAAAAAAACACACACGTTTATGGCAATGACCAGGGAATAGTTGCAAATATTACAAATTCATCTTTCACACAATTCATTTAATCCAGAAATAAGAATTCTTGTACAGAAAATGAGCAAAATACTTCTAGACTGTCATATTTAATAGAATATATTTAAAAAATACTCCTTGAGTATGTGACCCACTCTTCCTGAAACATTAGAAATATATATATATATATATATATATATATATATATATATATATATATATATTAGTTGTAAACAGAATTATTCTCCCCATTGAATATTTGCATATTTTCTGCTGAAATTCGAATATTTGCAAGTACTTACTGAATCTACCATACATAGTTGATTCCATATTCAGTTTTGAATAATTCGTGATTTTTTTAGAAGTTTCGATCTATTATATTCAGAGTTATAGATTTTTCTAAATCTGGTGCAGTCCAAAATTATTCATACCCCCCCAACCCAAAATTATGGAAATTGTAATGTTGTTGTTTTTTTAATTTGACATTTAATACAATAACCCTTTGAAAATGAAATAGTCTTGACCTGATTCTATAACATTGCAAAAAGTAATGAAGACAATATGTGAGTGCCAAATAACTGATGTGTACAAACAGGGGGATGGACATACAACACTTTCCAAGCATTTAAAATTTCTTAGATCGACAATTTGTAGCATTATTAAGTAGTACAATGAGAGTCATTGTGTTGAGAATAAATTAAGGACTGGCAGAAATTTTTGAAAGAAGGGAAATGAAAATTATTAGAGATATATCGAAGAATCCTCCCTTAACGACAAAGGACATTGTCAGTGTTGCAAAGACATCAAAGTTGAATGTATCAACAGAGACTGTCATTAGATGCTTTCATCGAGCAGGACTTTGAGCTTGTCGCCCAAGGAAAACTCCCTTGCTTAAGGCTAAACACCTAAAATGCAGATTAGCTTATGCTAGAAGCCATCTAGAATATGGGAGTAAATATTGGAACTTTTTATGGTCAGATGAAACCAAACTAGTATTATTTGACCACACGAACTCCCGTTATGCATGGAGGAAAGTGAATGAATCTCACAAACTAAAAATACCCTCCCTAAAATTAGGCACGGTGGTAGGATCATTCCTCTCTGGGGGATATTTTACTGCTTCTGGACCGGGAGAACAAGTGAGAGTACATAGATAAAGAGCCGTAATTGGCTAGTCTTAGAAATAATATAAAACAATGTGTATGAAAACGGTCACTGGACGTTCTAACATGACAATGACACGAATTGGCACGAATTGTTACAAAATACTTAGATGACAACAAAATTAAGATATTGGCATGCGCCGCACAAAGTTTTGGCCTGAACCGTATTGAAAATGTATGGGCATATTTGAAAAAAGTAAGAGAAAGAAGTCCTTCGAATTTCGAGGAACTAGAAGCTATTACCTAGGAAGAATGGAGCAAAGTATCTATCAGTGGGTATTGTGATTTTGTAAGGAACTATCAAAAAATGATTAAAAGCAATAATCAAGAATAAAGGTTACACAATTGATTATTGAGGTAAGAAGGCCAATACTTTTGTCCTATGTTAAATTATTTTTTTGGTGTTTTTGTATTATTGTTTGATATTAAAAATAAAAAATGCACATTTTGTTTTGAGGTATTACAGCTTTATTTGCTTTATCAAATTGAATTATATCCACAACTATATATAATATATATATATATGAAGTGTGTGTGTTTGTGGTAATACAGCTTTATTTGCAGTTCTTTGAGGATATTTGCATGAATATAAATTTAGTAAAAGATGCATGAAAGCTTTATTTTAGAAAAATAGAATGAATAACCTTGAGACTCTTCTTGGCCCGACTACTTGAAGAATCCACCATAAGCATCGACGATTGCTTCAATACGACCTCTGGAACGTTGGCACACCTGAATCAGATGATCTTTATCTATTTTGTACATTTTGCTAGTTATGGCGGACTTCAGGAATTTTATAGTGTTATGAGAGCATCGATTGACTTACCTCTTGACGACATCCCATCAGTATTATTCTAACGGATTAATATCTGCAGAGCTAGGAGGCCATGTGTTTGGGGTAAATCGTGCAGATTGTAACATCTATTCTTGGATTGTCTTGGCCTTACGGGACGGCACAGAATCTTGGTAGATGTACGGTCTTCCTTTATTCGCGCTTTCTATCCAAAACCCTACAACCCTGTTCAACACTTTCTTATAGTCAGGATAATTGACCCTTAAGCCCAAAGGAAATAAGTCATCTCTTTCGTTGCTCACATCTTCAAAAATCCTCACAGTTGCCGCAAACTGTGTGCATGACCGTTGGAGCATCCTTAGGATATATGTCTAAGCATCTGTTATTAGTTCGGTTGATCTTTTAGATATTTTAGTCCTGATCAATGTTTTCTTAGCAGAGAAAAAACAAAACATTCCAGACTCGTGATGTTTCAACTTGCTAAACAAGTGCTTTAGGCGGATCAGACGGCTATTTTTTGTCTTTGCAAACATGAATTGGCCTCTCTGCATCACGTATTACTTGAAGGTCCTCATGCATAATTTTGCCGAGAGAGTGAACTTGAAAACTTCAGCTCCTTAGAAATGACGTTAATTGACTTTCTGTGCATCTTATCGATAACTTTCTGCATCTTTCGTATAAAATTAGAAAATCTGATGAAATTAAGATCCTTAGCATGCGTTTTAAGTTTGGCTACTGCTGTAGAATCCCCGTTAGCGGTTTGTAGCTCTTTGCGACCTTTGACAACAAACAACCGTGCAACTTTCAGGAAGCGAGTAATCTTTAAATCATTATGCCCTGCCTTTAAGGTAATGATTACGGCGTTCCTGTTCATTTGCTGTAGAAGCTGAACTTATGGCTACATCTTGCCATTTCATCTGTAAAATGATGAGACTTAGCTACGAATTTATTATTGCGCTTAAATTCATAGTCTAAATACCCTCTATGAAAGTTCATTATAACAATTACCATGAAAATATTTCTATAAAAGGCACAGGAAAACTAAGTTACGGCGGTGAGAATGTGACTGAAGCCGAAATACCAGCTCAGGACCAATAACAATGCTTCTTTGTATTTTATCAAGAATCACTAAATACATAGCAGAAGCACCTCTTTTTTGTCTTATATCTTCAGAACGAAAGTGATCATGATTCTCTACAACTTCCTATCAGTAGTAGTTCTTAGCAATGTTTATCTTTTTACTATCCCTCCTAGCCCCTGTTCTGCCAAACTGCTTAGGTAAGTTACTTACTGTTTCTCTCTTCACCTATTGCCTTCAATATGTGTTATGATTGTCAGATTCTCCAATCCTTCTTTTCTTATTATGTATCCCACAAATTTCCACTAACTCGATGCGAAAACTCAAGTGAAGAATAATGATAATTTTTAAAAATTCTAAAGAACATACAAGCCAATTTAGAAGACTTGTAGTCACTTGAATACAAGTGAGATCCAACAAATATTACTGAATAGAAGGGGTGGTGAGGAGAGACCTCGAGTAGTGAAAGGACTTGCTGACATTTGATCCTAAGCCAGAAACTGTGAAAACTGAATAAAGTTAAAAGTTATAAATTCAAGAAGCTCAAACTGGCGTGAAGATACAAATAACATTAACCAAAGATGAGTTGAGGACGTCATACCATATTTGAATCTTAAAAAAAAAAAAACGATAGAAAGTGGTATCATTGAACATTAACAACAATTTAAATAATGGAAATGCAGATTATATTTTTGGTTTCTAATTCAAGGAATCTCACTGATATTTGGTTACAGTTACTTAAATTTGACCAGCGTAATGCTTACAAAAGACATTTTAAGTATCTAATAACAGATTCAAGATCTAATTGTAACCGGAGAAGAAAAAAAACGAATAAGAACGAGAGTTCTCCAAACAGTCAAGCTTCAAGGCTTTTATTCAAATTCCTGATATTTTCAGAAAATTTGTTGACTCATAGTATATGTATTTTATTTCTAAAAAAGAAACTCAAATTCTCTAGGTCAACTGCCGATATACGTTAACAGATATTGCTAAAATAATGTCATTTGATAAGAACAGTGAAGCTCCAGCAATTGCCTTACATATTTAAAAGATATATGATAGTTTGACATATTTGTCTTCACTACAAGTTGAAAGGTCATGGTGTTTCTAGCTAAAGTTTGTATTTGAATCAATGCTTCTAATCAAATCGTGAAATGAAGGTTGTTTTGAACGGCCACTCTTCTAGATCATTCTATATAAATTGCGGGTATCACTCAAGAGTATATCCTAGGGACTTACTTTATTCTTGACTTTTATCAATGATCTCGATATCGTCAGTTCTCAACAATATCTATGCTTATGACACAACTATTTACTCCTGTCTTAATGAATATTTATTTATAAGTAGATTATCTATCTTAAGGATTACTAAGATTCCCTGAAAGAAAACAGTTTCATAAAAAGAGTTAAAATGATTCATGTAACTCCAATATTTATAATTCTGATAATACTGGAGCGCTCTGGGTTAATGGTACTCGTTGTACTATGATTATACTAAAGTTATCTAAGTATCTACGTAAAGTAGACAAATGAAGGAGAGTAATTCAGGGCAATGATTACATCTACTTGTAAACATGTAATTCCGACTCATAATTATTTTTTGGAGCTGAAATACATTAGAAATTCTCTAAAATACTGACGGTAACAAGAGAAAACGAGGCTTTTAAAAACTATGGTGTTATTTTCGGTGTTATCAACATTTCCCCCGAAATTCTTGGCTAAGAGAGAAAATTGGAGAAAACAGAAAAAAGACGGATATGTCTAGTTATGCTTAAATTTAGTTATTTCACTGTCTGATAACTTATCAGCAAGATAAAAATAAAACCGACATTATTTTTTTCGTTGTTCTCTTCTTTTCTTGTTTTTGCATTTTTTTTCTGTAGATAAAAAAAGCGGGGTGCTGTTTGAATGAACTCTTGAAGGCAATAATTTTCTTCCAGTAATAATATTGATAAGATAAATGTTGTGGAAAGCTATTAACACAGGATATTCCGATCTTCGTTAAAAGCAAACGTATGAGATCAGTCTTTTTAAGAGATATCATATTGTTAATATCCTTCTCGGGATGTCGCTACAAATGCTACGTTAAAAGTGCCAAAATATCGAATACAAAAGAATTAACACATCTTTTAGTGACTTCTGTTTTTTTAATACACGCGAATCTGGGATTAATATAAGACATATGGCATTTATTTTCAATTTGTTATTGCTCAATTCGTGCGTCGAATCTATATATATATATATATATATAGATAGATAGATAGATAGATAGATAGATAGATAGATAGAGTAGGATATACATTTTTTAGTAACAGGTATTCTTTTCTTTCACATCCCAGCTTTCGGTTCTTTCTTCTTCCCGACATCCCTAAATGGATGAGTATAAAGATCAAGATAATTTTATTAAACAGTTTGATTGATTGATTCGTTTTCTATGGCTTTGCAGGTTATTTAAAACCAGAAAATATTTTTAGATTGTAAGATTTTTTGGCGACAATAATGTCTTACTAGTTAACCCATAGCTTTGTATTTAAAATAGACACGCCATTTTTATTTATAGAGCGCGCAGTCCGATAGTTGTAATACACACTGTTTAATAAATAAAATGGAGAGTCTATTTAAAATTTGAAGTATCCATTATAGTGTCATTTGATGTAATAAAGATGCCGCTTTAAAAATAAATCCATTAATTCTTTAGAACTATAGCCACGTTCGTGCGTATTTGCGTGCGTGCTAAAATATTAAAAATCATTACGTACCATCTATCGGCAGAGACTTCATTGGATTATAACTTTGAGATAATCATAGTACTAGGGCCGGAATATTATTGACACTAACCCAGTATTATCACCACCAGACGTTTTATCCGATACAGTGTCAGAATTCGATATGAAACTACATATATTTCTGCTCCTATTCACATCTTTCCGGCCAATATTCATGAGTCAATCGCCACATTTCCCAAAATAAAAATGTTAATTCAATGCTAAGAGATGAGGATTGACTGATCAAATAGCAATCTCAAGATGCTGAACTGTTAACGGAAACTTCAGTTGGAAAAACCAGTCGACGTTCTTTATCATCCAATCCGAAATGACTGATGTTTTCCTTTTTAAATGAAGAATAGTAGTTCCAGCGTGCCGCACAAGGAATTCCCTGTATTGTGGTATGTATATATATATATATATATATATATATATATATATATATATATATATATATATATATGTCAGACGATAAATGAGGGTACAATAAAATAAAGAGATGGTCAACTTAAATGGACATGCATGTGTCTCCCAAAATTTTAAACAGGGGATAATGTGGTTGGGTCATTTTGCTCGAGTGGTTGAGGATCAATTACCACATGTTTCCGCAAGTGAACAGCAAGGCCTACTTTTACTACGTGCGACAAAACCACGGTGACAGGTAAGGCTACCATTGAGAGGAGAAGCATACTAACAACTTTCTGTAATATTTGCACGCACTTGATCCCGATGTTCAAGTCGGTCTCGCTCAAATCTTTGTATAGATGAGAAGCAGGACATGCACCAGCTTCTTCGCTCGGACGTTTTGTTTTCCCCCGGGAAGAAAAGGGGATGCTTAAGATTGTCTTTGATTTTGTCTTTATAATGCAAGTGTGGCCTTCTAACTGACCTGCTTGTTAGAAGCCAGCCAAAGAGAATTTGTTTTGGAAGTCTGCCATTGCACATACGAGAAAGATATCCTGCTGACCTGAGTTGGATGTTTATTAGGATGGCTTCAATATCCATCATGTTGCATTTTGTCAGAACTTCACTTTTTCTTATGCAATCAACCACTTTTCTGTTGCAGATCGTAAGTAGGCAACGCATGTGTAATGCATCACGTTGATTAATGTGTCTTCGGTACAAATTCTAAGATTTTGCACCATACAGTACTGATATCAGTACTACTGGCCTGTACACGTCAATTTTCACATTTAACACGGGTATTCCAAATCCTGTGAAAAGATTACCAAAAGCGGAAGTAGCCCTTTCAATCCTGCACTCAATTACTTTGTCTATTTTAGCATCTTTGGATACAATATAGCCAAGATAGATGAAAGAGGAAATAGTTTTCAAGACTTTCCTTCAACATAAATAGTGGGATCAACGGCTGGGAGATGGTTACAAAGAGGCTGATGGACAAGTTCCGCTTTTGATGCATGAGAGAATTTGTTAACGATCTATAGCATATCCTCATGGGCGTGAAACCTTGCGCAATCGTCTGCAAAGAGCAGGTCACGAACAGTTTATACAATTGTCTTAATTCTTACATTGAAGCGTTGTTGGTGGAACAACCGATCACTTGTACTAAACTCAAATCTCTTCTTTAACATTCTCAAAAGCTGTTTCCAGCATGACAGAAAAATACAAAGCAAATAAGAGAGGTCAAAGAGCACAAGGTTGTTTTGTTCGATTAGAAACGATGAATGAGTCTGATGCTCCTCTACTTGATCTCACGGAAGCAATCATATATATATATATATATATATATATATATACACGAGTGCCGATTAAGAAATCCTGTGTACTGTGATCTGTATGTATAAAGGATTTCTTATCACGTAAGAGCTACTACAAAAGCTTAATTATCTTTATCTTTTGTCAATGTCTCATATATATATATATATATATATATCTCTGTGTGTGTGTGTGTGTGTGTGTGTGTGTGTGTGTGTATAAGAATATAGTTTTAAAGGTATACTATATTTATGGGCAAAATGCTCAATATCAGGGTGGGAGCGTATGTAAATATAGAGTGGGCACTGAGGCTTGAAGATTGCGTTCAACCATGAAACAAACTATTGCCACTCAGTGTTGATCTCTGTGTCCCCATATATATATATATATACACAATAACTCTTCCTTTTATTTAAAACAAAGATTGTCTTTCGGATCGCAATTAAATGTAATAAATTTGAATACTTTATACTTTATTTGATTCCCTTTTGTTTATCTGTTGTTCTGTCACTCTATTTGTCTATCTGTCTATCTATATATATATATAATCTTCTAAGCATCCATTTCTATTTTTTTCAGTCTGTTCACGTTCCACATTGACGTGCAAATGTCTTAAGCTACTACATAAAATGATTGCACACCTTTATTTTATTAAGCAGTATGTTTTTGTCAGTAGTGTCTGTGGACATTGGGGATTAAAAAAAATAAGTTCTTATGTTTTTGTAGATACCATCTAATAAAATATACACCGCTTTCAGTGGGTTGAAAACAAAACATCCAAAACTATTGGACCAAGGAAAGATATGAGATTATAAAGTCATTATAATATACCAATTTCTAAGTTCTAATTATTCCATGTTAAGATGAGTGTAAGCTGCCTTGACCAGTCGCTGTAGTTGAGCATTAGCTTGTTTTTTCACACTAAAAATGGCCTAATTTCTGCTGAAACGTTGTGACTGAAGTGGAAAATGACTCAAAGAGAGGTAACCAGGCGGCTGGGAATTTCCAGAAACAGTGTCCAAACCATCCAAGAGTTTTGCTACTGCTGGAAGTGTTTTAAGTGTAAAGAAAAACGGAAAAAGTGTTATGGTGAAACACACCTATTCTATAGTAATAGATTCTCCCACCTAATATAAGTAAGAGTAGTAAGAGAAACGACGGTCGGTCGATGTCAGTCGATGTCGGACAACAGTTAGTCGAATACGAAAATATCAGCGACCACAACAAGATTACTCTGCGTAATACCTATTATATCAAGTTCCTAACGTTTTTTTTACGTCGAACCTATTTTAGGACCGATTTACTACAAATACAAGCCTCCACTGCGAAATCACTCCACAACAAAAAGAGAGATGAAAAAAGATTGGGAGAGTCTCGGTAGGTAATTTAAAATTAACAGCCAGACAAGTGAAGAGTGAATGTGAACTTAACAGTGAGGTTTCAGTTGATGCAGTACACGAAGTATTACAAAAAAAAAGAACAACTTCACGGGCATATAGCACTAAAAACATCATTAACTAAAACACAGCATAAGTTTGAAGTTCTCAAAACAACATCTAACAAGGGATTCTGAAAATTAGCAAAAAGTAATTTTTAGTGATGAATACAAAATCGAGTTACATTCTAATGCACGAAAATATGTAAGCAGAGCAGTGGAAGTAAGTAACAATGCAAGATACCAATACAAAGATAGTAAAATTTGGTGGTAGAAATATAATGGTGTAGGGTTGCCTCAAAAGTGATGGCAGAAGGAAATTTTAATCTTTAAAAGTTGAAAGTTTAATCTTCTGACAGACTACGAAAATAGATTGATTTTTCTGCATGACAGTGCTCCTTGTCACGCCACATGTGCAAAACAATGTTTCTTGTGGACGAAGATTGGCCAGAAAGAAAACCTGATCTCAATTAAATCCTTGTGGTGGAAACTGAAGAAATAAATGTTCCAACGAAAACCAAGCAATCTCCAAGAGCTTTGGCATTACTGCCAAGAAGGGGAAAATTTCCCAATGAGAAAATTTAGATCTTCTATTCAATGCCACATTGAATTGAGGCAGTTGGACGTGCCAAATGCCGCAACATTAATTACTAACTCTATAATATGATGTTTTGTACGATCTCTACTTTTGTTTTTTTTTTTTATCAATTAATGCCATTAATATGCAAGGAGGTGCTGGGAGTCAAAGGGAATTAAATACAAAAAAAAACTAGAAGGATCTGGAGACCCAATGTGTAAACCTCTACTTCAAATGTACAAGGAAGAGTGTGAACCGGGCGAAAAGCGAACATTAAAAATCACTTTTTACAAAAAAAAAGTTCTTTTTTAACTTAAAAAAGAGTTGAAACTTGAAGTTTTCGCTAGTAGGCAATTGTTTTTGCATGGCCTTTTTTCAGCGCCCTTATGCACAATATGCTCTATCATAGAGCATTAACGAAAATGTAGTAACATTTCTGATCCTCAAGGATCCTAAAATATATTGAGAAAAGAATATTGCTAATCAATTGCGAATTTTGGTTAAAATTAACAAAAGTAATTAAGGTGGCTCACACGTTTTGCACGTCAGTGTATCTAGCTAGCGAGCTACGAGCATACAAATAAATACAGAGATAAGTAAAGGAATCTAACTTAGCATTGCACTTTATGTTAAGTTCAGGCAAACCCAGATTTTAACGTTATTTTAAAATTGTCGAAGTAAATTCTCAACTGTCATTAACATACGCCGTCTAGCCCATGCATTAGCAAGCAAGATATGTCTCTACACTCTTATTAGCTCTTCTAGACTAGACTTACATTTTGGTACAATGAAAATGACATGAGGGACATAACAGGATTATTGTAGATGAGATATTAATCTTTTGCATAAGTGTTCTTCGTTTCCATGCATTACAGGAGCACTTTTTATGAAATTAAAGAATTTTGCAAAACGGTGGCTCCAATGGGTATTTAAAAACGACTCACAAAAATTCTTTCGCCGCGAAAAATAAACCCAAAGAATTTTGTTTAATCACAGGAAAGTGCACTTCTTTTGATTATTGGAATTAATTCATGTCTACATTTCAGTTCTCACATTTTACGAAAGTATCACATATAACATGCTCGGGATTTAAAAAAAAAAATGAATGCAAATGTCTGAGTCACTATCGTTTTTGGACGTGGAAGAAATCCAAAAACAATTTCAGCTCGAGTTCTATCCTGCAGACAGCACCTATCTATTGAAAAGCAGCAGTGTCAAGAGTATGCCTTCATGTCTACGGCTAAGTCAGAAAGAATTCTGGCATCTATCCATATAATAAAAAACACTTGACGTCATTGTTTTTATCTGTAGGTTATAAAATAAATACAGGGAATCTACACTAATTAATTCATATTTTTAGGCATTGCGTAGAACAAAGATATATAAGAGATCAAAAATTGATTTCCAGTTTAAATACAGTCACAAATCCTCTCTCCAGTTACGCTCAGGCGTTTACACACATATAAAGTTCTATACATAGAGAGATAAGATAGATAAAATAAGATTAGATTAGATAGATGAGATTAGATTACCTTAGATCGATTATCTTAGATAGATTAGATGGCTAAAATTAGATTAAATAGATAAAAGTAGATTACATTAGATAGATTAGATAGATATGATAGATAAGTTTAGATTTGATAAGTTTAGATTAGACAACATTCGTCATCGACAAATACAGGATAATTTATGCACGCGGCGAGAAGAACGACAAAGGAGTAGGACTAATACTAGTGCATTTCAGAAATGCGTTCTAGGATACCACTAACTTCCGAAAGAGTTCTGGTAGTAAAACTGAAAGGGAAGCCGTTCAACGTGGCTATTATAGTAGTTTACGCACCAACAGCACAAAGCAAAGAGGAAGACATCGAATCTTTCTGTTCCATGCTGGACAGTGCCAATCACAGGAAATTGTCATTATCATGGTGACACAAGCGCCAGAGTAAGCAGGGAAAAAAGCAGGGGATATAGCAGGAAGATTCGGACTAAGAACCCGCAACGAACGCGGAGAAAAATGGATCTAATGATGCACAGCCAATGACCAAGTAATAGCCAACACATGGTTCCAAGATCATCCGAGACGACTATGGATATGGTGGAGTCCAGGAGAAAAATATATGGACACTGTGAAGAGAAGATACGAGGCACGCAATGGAAACTCAAAATGGGTCGCACTAAAAGACGCTATAGTGATATCAGCAAACGATATTATTCCAAAAGAGACAGGACGGAGAAGGAAAAACGATTAGATGACTGATGAGATTCTCGACATGATGGAAAGGAGACAGAAAACCCTGCCGAGATATTGAACGGAGTACAGAAAATTACACAATGAAATAAGGATATATATATATATATTGTGGGGGGGTGAAACAAAGGACGAAACACCTCACACGAAAACTTTTTCCTCTGCCATGCGTCTTTCCCCATAATTGTTCTTGATATATAAAAATTTATATATAGTGATACCATATACATATGTGTTTGTGTGTGTGTGTGTGTGAAAATGCAAATATCTGTGAGTCACAGCCGTTTCGAGACGTGGAAGAAATCCAAAAACAATTTCAGCTTCAGTTCTATCCTCTAGACAGCACCTATCTACGGAATGAACGGCAGTAGTGTCAAGAGTACGCCTTCACGTCTACGGCTAAGACAGAAAAAATTCTGAATTTGCGGGCAGCTACCCACATAATAAAATGTATATATATAATGGATTTAGTTTCAAGAGAAAATAAAAACAAAAACAGTTCAACATTTGGATATTTCTTTATTATATTGGTCGTCGATGTAAAATTCACATCAATGCAACAATATAATATATATATATATATATATATATATATATATATATATATATATATATATATATATATATATAGATGCATTGATGTGAAGTTTAGATCGTGTGTGTGTGCGTGCTAGTATGTTTTGTAGAAATGGGGCACTGGAAAAGCTTTTTAATGAAAACGCCTTTCGCCCTGGTGTGTTAGGTGTCATTAAAAAGCTTTTCCACTTTTGTTCTAATTATATACCCTACTAACACGCATACATATATATTAGAATGAGTTCAGGCTGGTAGACTAAAATAAATAATTATAATGTTTAATAAATAAACAGATCGCCTACTCAAATACGCGTATCCATAAAAATCATTTTTAAAGTTATATATATATGTTTCCCATAAAAAGCTATGAATATTTGAGTAAACTGTAAAGAAGAAATGTACATTATATAACTCCATTCTGTCAATATCTCTCGTATTGACTCAGAGTCACTGAGAAGACCTTTTTACTGATTTTCAATAAACAACATACATGTCAAGTATTGAAATTTGTTGAAAGATGTTTCAGTTTTCAAAAATGTATAATCCTCCATTTAATCATCGTTTCTTTCTCCAGCCAGAAATATTTATCGTATTGCGGCAAGACTTTTCCTACATTTATCTAATTTCAAAAGAAGCTTGAATTAAAGTACAACTGAAATTACTGTACATTTCTTTTACACGCCTAATGTAATGATTAGAATAGTTTTTTCCCAAACTAAACGACATGTCACTCTGGTGAGTCGCAAAATGTAACAATGTGAACCGCGAAAATGTAGGCAAAATACAAAAATTTCCTCTAATATTTGTTTGAAATTACGTAAAGAAGTGGCTTCTCTAGCCAGTAACTGTAGACACAAACTCAAGTATGAAGAGTTATGCACTAATATATTTGAATCTCACATACGCACAAATATCCTTGAGAAATGTATGAATCAATTTCTTCTTCCCCCAGCTATAGGTTGAATAGCAGGACAGACTGGGTCCTATAGCCTTGTATGGCAACCAGTCTACCGCGGTAAGAAACGGCAACGTACTGCGGGAAATATCTGCCAAGTTAGTCAGGAATCGAAAGAGACATGATCGCCCAAACGTGTATCACGTATGGTACTTAATTGACTGAAGCTTCTTCTTCTATGTACCGTGGTCCCGTCAAGACGTAGGCAATCATGGCTCTCCATACTTTCCTGTCCTTTGTAGCGCTTAATAAATTTTGTCTTTTTGTTTTCTCCTAAACCGTTCTGCCATCCATTTACACAAACTCGTTAGCTAGGTTGTGCGTTGTTTTCATCTGTCCCTTTTGCCTTTAATATGTCCTCTGAGCTCTCTTTCCTCATTATGTGCCATAGAAATTTCAACTGTCTCTTTATTATGTTAAGTATAAGTGTCTTTATTGTTTCCATTTTCTCTAAAACTTCGTCTTTTCTCATATATCCCGGCCATAGTATACTCAGTATCCTTTTTGTCGATCCACATTTCTATCGCCTCAAGTTTATTCTTCATCTGTGCGAAGACAGTTGCTAAAAACCTTTTACTATTTTGATCCAATTTTCTTTTTATTCTTTCACTCCAAGCAAGGCTATAATGTCACTAAAACGCAAGTGGTAACTGAGAGCGTTAAAGAATAAAAAGAGGAGAACGACAATAAAAGAACAAGTTTCAGGAAGATGGCGATTGGCTTGCATTTAAGTTTTTGAAGAGTGTAGATGACAGGAAAGCAAGAAACTGGAAGAATTCCACAGGCGAGAAGCGTGAGAAAAGAAATAATTATAATTTACGTTTACATCTAGCTAATTCAACAGTAAAAAGATGAGACCTAGTTGTCAATCTAGTAGTACGCTTAAAGCTCATTAGAAAAAACGCCATGAAAATATTTATAGAAAAAAAAAACAAAAGGAAGCCACGTTATGGCTGTGGGAAAGTAACTGAAGTCGAGATGCCACATTAGGGCTTATAACATTATAAACTCTTCTTCGGATTTTGTCTAGAATCTTTAGAATGTTTACCAGGAGCACCAGATCCGATATGGCAGCAACATTGATTGCACGGAAGAATAGTAGATTTTTAAGACGTATGGGATGGCCAAGGACGCATTCCAAAAGTTGGGCAGAGTATTGCGAGACAGGGGTATTTTCTTTGGTAAAGAATACTGTACTGTTTACGTGGCATCTGTCTTTCTTTACGTTTACGGCAGCGAATGTTGGCTGATTTCCTCAAAAAGAGACTCGAGGTAACGGAGATGTGGTTCTACAGAAGGATGCTAAGGATACCATGGACCGAGCGTGGGAGCAACAATGAGGATGCAAACAAGAAGAAGGCTTATACTTAACATCAGAAAGAGGCAGCTGAAGTTTCTGGGGCACATAATGAGGAAGGAGGACATGGAGAATCTGATATTCACCGGTCGATTAAAGGGAAACAAAACAACGCGTGACATACCTGGCGGGCTTAAACAAGTGGATGACAGAACGTGGTCTGGGGGAGGTAGCAGAGGGAAGGAATTTGTTGAGCGTTGCAAGGGATAGAGGGAGGTGGAGAGCCATGATCGCCTACGTCCTAAAAGGACATAGCACATAAAATGAAAGAAAGATGGTTTCTGATGAGAAAACTTTTTTCCCTTATACTTATTTAAATTGAGATTTTCTTGCCTCACTAATATTAAATTTCAATAAAGAAGAAACTTCTATGCATTGAAAAGGCAATATGAATCAGCTTGACTCATAGACGTCGTAATGTAGAAAATGTCACCAAGAAACATCAATCCGATTTTTCTCTTTAATAAATAAACTTAATATAATGACAAAAGTACGCAGGTGTAGGCTTTAAGAAAGCTTTATTCAACAAGGTTCGCATATGGTGTCCTTTTATAGTCCCAGTAAACAGAAATAGCTCTCTCAAAGAGGAGAGTAACGAAACAAGGGGAGACCACTCTTGATTATTCATAACAATTTACAGAATAAAAATTGTAATTATAATGTTCTGTAGTTTTATTTATTTTTATAAACAGGGATACTTTCTTTTATCCTATAGTCGTTTCTTTGAGATTTACGTCTGCCATTATTTGACTTGAGCAAAACGGTCGAAATTAAAATAAATACTAAAAATGACCTGACGTCTTATTTTTATAAGCTAAACTGTATAAATACTTTAAAAACATAACACACGCATATTTCTTAATTTACATTCGAAATTCACCAAAATATTTTTGTTGCATCTAAAATTCGCTCTGGGCAAGAAAAGTATGAGTCCTATTGCATTCGGATACATGAATGCTTTCACACATTCAATCAATCCTACTTATGGGTTGCATAAACAGCTCGAACAACGATAATTCACATATAGCATCACAGTTGGTTATTTAGTAGATAGAATTAAATAGAATGTAATAATTATTGAGACAGAAAAAATTACTAAGAAAACAAAGAAGCTCTGGAGATGACTTAGCATTTTTAAAGATCTTTCTACCATTTACTAAGTAACTGAGTTTTATTTTTATTTTTTTTAATGGTTAAAAGTGACACTTATACTGTAATTTATTTGTAATAATGATTACTTTAAATGTGTAAATTGAAACGATTCAATTACTGGTAGCATTAATTTGAATAGTACATTAAATTCCTTCCCCCACGCCCTCGCTACACACAGTCTTGAAGAACTTCTTTGGCGAGAGAAATGTAAATCAAAATCCCAATTAACGTGTTGTTTGCTCCTAATTATCCAACCCAGCGAATTTCAACTATTCCTATTTTGGAAATTCTAATTTTACCAGCTTTATTTATTTATTCAGGAAAATGTCATGAGATTTGTTTTTCAGGTTAGTGAAAGTGTAAACAGATATTGACTTACAATTAATGATAAATCATGCTCGCTAAACCTCGAGAAACTTGCAGTATCAGTGCCCATTGATTTATTCTTCATTAAGCAATGTGATGGTAGAATCTATTTCAAATACAATTTAATTTATATATATATATATATATATATATATATATATATATATATATATATATATTATATATTATGTAATCATTGTGCCAGACAGAAGAGTAACAATCAAATAAAATAGATTTGGATTATTCTCCTAAATATGACATTTCATGTGGACGTCTGCAATGGAAAGCAGGCTCATCTCTCAGACTATAAGAGAGTTTATTTCACAGTGAATGACACAACACGGCAAGATCCTACCTCGTCTTTATCTACCGAGAGGAATTAAGCTGACAAATATTTAATAGGTGTATATTTACTAATAATAAGAAGAAAAGAACTGATTTTAAGCCAAAAATAAATATTCTTCCATTATGTCAATCAGATACGGTTAAAATCCATAGTATTCAGCATAATTAGCAGAACTTTGATAAGTGGATGATGAAAATAATGATAGGTATCATTATGAGTGTTGCAATCTCTATTGGTTGTTTTTACGGTTTATCAACCTTTAGAAGGTTATTTAAAGCCAGAAAATATTTTTAGATTGTAAGATTTTTATTTGGGGATAATAATGATTTCCTGATACAATTCTTACTAATTAACCCATAGCTGATGGAGAAGAGATAGATTTATGCCTATCCCAAGAGTATTTGCGCGTAAATTAATATAAGGGACATGACTAGTAATGGAACTCAGTTCTCCGCAATTGCAGTCTGTTATCTGGCTTATTATCATTAACATTCCAAATTTTACAGAAATATTATCTTTCTTTTATTTATTTATTTGTTGTTCTGTGAAGCATTTTCAATCATTACTCTTAATTTTGACTGCTATTCTGCTTTAATCATCATTTATTATTAAATGATGCATTGTCAAGCATCATATTATAATTCTGATCGTTCTTTAGTTATTACGCGTGTTACGCCCTGTCAATGCCTTATGATATCGGGAAAAGACATACAGATATGTTATTTGGTTTCACTGAGAGAGAGGAGTGGAGAGAAAGAAAGAAAACATAGATAGAGGAGGCGATAACATTCATGTTTAACGCCTGCTTCGGTGAAATAAAAAAACTTGGCGATTTCAAACCATTTCATTTGCACCTCCTTACTTTTTAAAAAAAATAATGAGCTGTGTTCATATTTATGATCGTTATTGTGACACTTGGTTAACGTTGTTAAACTCAAATATTTAACGAGGTAATAAGGGAAATTCCATGGATATTTTGTAGCCGTGGAACTCGCAAAGCGCTTATTCAATCATTAACTTAAGAATTATGATTCACCAGAAAATTCAAATAGAAAAGCCGTGAAATTTTCACGGGTATTTCGAGTCATATCATAATTCTGCTTGTTGCATAGTTAGTTGGCACGTACGTTACGCCCTACCAATACCTTATACATAATGGGCTATTCCGTTTTGATCGCTAGCAAAGACATATTAGAAAAGCTGTTCGGCTTCAGTCAAAAAAGAAAGAAAAAAGAAAGAAAGCGATAACACTGATGTGTTTAACATCTGCTTTAGTAAAATAAAACAAAACTTGTCACTTTCAAATCTTTTCATTTGTACCCTCTTACTTCTTTAAATAATGACCTGCAATCATACATATGATTGCTATTGCAATATTTTGTTGAAGTTGTCAAATATTTAACGAGGCAACAGAAGAATTACCAGAAATATTTTATAGTCGTGAAACTCGAAAGAAGCTTATTTTATCATTAACTTAAGAATTATGATTCGACAGAAAATTCAGAGAAAAATAGTAAAGCCATCAAGGGTATTTCTAGTTATTAGTTTTGGCTCGCATTTTTCTTTAATCTTTATATTTTATTAGATGAAACAGTCAACAATTATCATTAATCTTGATTAGTATTTATTTTATGTTAATGTTTAAATTTAATCAAAATCATTATTAATAATAATATTATTATTATTATTCCAAATTTAGTTCGGACAGTTGAACTATGTGTTCTTGAAGTCGCTAACGTAAAATATTGGCCGATGCTTTCTTCAGCCTTCGTCAGTTGCATAAATCGCAAGAAAAGAGGGGAAACTTTGATTCTGATAAATATATCAACACGAACACATTTAACGTCTTAGGCAAACATAATAAGATAAAATACATTACTTTCTAATAGTTTCGTATATTGCGTGCTTACAAAAATTATACACACTATTTACATTATTCGGACTATTGTCCTCATCTTTGTCGCCATATTTATTACAACGTTTCGGCCGTTGTACGCTCCGCCCTTCTTCAGTTGTTTGGAATGTCGAACTGAACCCCTTATTTCGCCCACTGGGCACATCAATAAGTCCCCCCCTCGCTAATGGTGAAAAACAATTAATTTACATTAATAAAAATATTAACATAGTATCCTTCTTTGTTAATGTACCTAATTCAGTGCTGAATTTTAATCAGAGATTCTCTGTTATACAATTAATATACAGTGTAACCCGGATATAAGAGACCCTGATATAAGAGAAACCCGGATATAAGAGAGATTTTCTCTGGTCCCAAATTAGAGCCCAAACTTACCTAAACAAAATAGACCGAACCCGGATATAAGAGAAACCCGGATATAAGAGATTTCTTCTCCGGTCCCGACAACTCTCTTATATCCGGGTTACACTGTATTAGATCAAAATTCAATAAATATTGATATTCGTATATCAGGCAATATACATATTGATCCATCTTCGTGTATATACATAATGTGTGGTACCTACCCTAGCGGGATAGTCAATAAACTCCGACCAATTCACGAGGGGAGTGAGTTCGATTTTCAAGGATACCGCACTATTGTGGCCTTGAGCAAAACTATGTTTAGTAAATAGCTATAAATAGTTATCCTTGTGCGTCTGTAAAACCGCATCTATTCTATTTATAATTTGTGACATCCACGTATCTCACATGATTCTTGATAAATATTCATTTTTTATTGCTTTTTTGTTGAGATGGGAGATCTTGGCACACAAAGTACGAACATAGGCTTTGGTTATTTTCCAAGAAAAACGAAGGAAAGTTTATGCCCGAATTATTTGCGAATTTCTTTATATGTGGCATAAGGAAAATATTGAATTACTTTTCTTTACTAGGATAATAATAAAAAAAAGTATATTGGAAACATTCTTAAAATGAACAGTTGGGACTGTGAAATCAAGATATGGAATTGTGTTGATGGATAGCCGAATAGACTGTACCCTCTCTTATCCCAGACATCTATTACTACCTTTTGGGATTCGCGTTAATGCCTATACACTTCTCATAGAAATGCAGGTTATATCTTATTACAAAGATCTCTGGCTTCTGAAATTTGGTTCTTTAAATGTCTGTGTGTGCGCTCACGCGCTTATGTGTGTGTGTGTGTGTGTGTGTAGCTTCTCAGTTTATGATTTCAAAGAATATCCATAGAAATTATCAACTATCCATTGCCATTCTTCATCTTAGCTAGTAACGATATAACGTCTGTTTCTTAACATCATCACACTTTCTAACATTTTAAATTAATCTTTTTATTTTGTGACGTTCAATTTAAAACCTGCTAACTAGTGTAGTCTTAGTTGTTTAGTCGTGTCGGATAATACACTTTATTTTTTTTACTTTCGTTAAGATGTTTAAGTATCTATTTTCCTTTATCTCTCCCTCATATATATATATATATATATATATATATATATATATATATATATATATATATGCGTGTATATATATATAAGTTCTTGACTTGCCATTTATCTTTTTATTCTTTATCAGGCATCCATTTCTTCCTTTTCTTTTGCATTCCTCTCTCTCTCTCTCTCTCTTCTCTCTCTCTCTCTCTCTCTCTCCTTAACTTTTCGATTTTTTTCTGATTTATTCTTTCTGTTTTCCGTTATTATTTCATTATTTTTTTTTTACCAATGTTTCCCTACTATTTTTCTCGCGACAGTCTGTACCCAGCTGGTACTTTTTCTCTTAAAAAATAAAGCATATCAATTCCCTTTAATAAAATTTCCAGCAAAAAAAAAAAAAAAAGAAAAGAAATCTTTGATGCTATAGCATCATGTATCCATTTTCGCATGTTAAGGCGAAAAATTTCGTTGGTATGTGAACTCACATAAAATTCCTTATTGGCATTTCTTCGTACTAAATCTTATAGAGTTTTAAGATACAAATAATAACCAATGCAGATGAGATATTTGTACTGATTTAAAATCCAAGATTTCTTTCAATTTCGTTACATATGGTTTATTCATCTCACCTTATTCGACTGATATTTAAGTCTAATGCAATCAACATTGGACTACTTTCCCATGATTTATTGTAAACATTTGGAGACAATACAAATATCTAACTTTTAACAGAAAAAGGCACCACGCTGTACTCTTTAAGATTTTCTTCCCTCGGAGGAATATTAATAAGAGATAAAAGAAAAATGGGAGACTTGAATTAGGGAAGCAGTCAAATTAAAACTGTCAAATTCCAAAGTATTTTTTATTTTTTGTTTATTATTATTATTATTATTATTATCATCATTAAGGGGGATAAATGTTATGCAATCATTAAATACCTAGACTGTCATATACTGCATATCTCTTCTCTGTCATACTTAGTTTCCATTTGAAAAATATTGCATCGTTAAATAATGAGAACATTATCGCCTCCTCTATCTTCTATTTCTTTTTTCCCCGCTGAAACCAAACAGTATCCCTGATATATATTTCCCATCTTTTCTTGCAATGAAAACGGAATAGTCCATTATTTATGAGTTATTAGCAGAGCGCAACATACATGTTACCTAAGGGGCAAACACCTCTTCTTCTTCTTCTTCATCATCATGGTCACATGCCGGGTCAAGCGAGGGATGTGTTTCTTTTTTTTTCCACTTAAAAGACAGCTGTTAAAAAATCTTAAATGAACAAAGCTCTTTATAGTATATGGGCTGTGTTCGTTAGAACTTTTTTTTTTTTTTATATTTCCTGGGGAGATGGTGCACCACGGGTTTTGTTGATTTCTTCTCGAGTTCCTTTCTTTATCAGGCCCAAAGCTCCAACCACAACAAGAACAGTTTTAGTTTGTAAATGCCACATTATTTTTTATTTACATTTCCAGGTCTTTCGATTTGATTATTATTATTATCATATTATTTATTACGAAATGCTAGTAGTCACTACACTGAAATGTGGTAAGAAAGTCGGTCTTGAAATTACCTCGTTTTGTACATACACAGAAAAATATTGTCTTGTTTTAAATTATGTAATATATTCATATAGCAGGATTGTTAAGTTTCTTTTGATATTTAATTTATTGACACTCTTCCCATTATACGAAAAATAAGTTGTTTTTTTTATGAAACAGAGTAATGATTATGAAGATGTTATGTTATATCTATCCTCCGATATGATAGTGAATTCTTAATAATTTCCTCAATGATAAAGAGACTTGAAGCCACAGAGATGTAATTCTACTGAGAACACCATAAACTTAACATGTGAGCAACAGAAACATTTCAAGAAAAATGAGATCGTAAAAGACACATACTTACAACCAAAAAGAGACAGCTTAAATTTCTGAGACACATACTGAGGAAAGGGGCTTAGAGAATTTGATATTCACAGGACATCAGTCAGTTATGTGCCATGGGTGATACACGCTTAAGCGATCATGTATCTTTCGATACATGACTGACGAGGCAGATTTTTTTCTTGCAGTAGGTTGCCATTTCTTACTGCGGTAGACCAGTTGCCATCTGGTCTGTCCTGCTATTTACCCATAGCTTGGGGCGGGGTAGAAGAGGAAGATTCATGCCTTTTCCCAAGTGAATGTAATGGATTCGGCTATAATTCGAACTCGGATCTCCGATTTCTCAATCCAAGCAGCTACCCATTACTCCACTGTGCCTCCTCCACACTCCACCGTCTGAAGGTTAAAAAGGTGCAGAGAAAACAGCGAGTAAACTACCTAACGATTTTGTGTGAATGGATGGTAGAGATGAGATGAAGGTGTATGGTAAAGAGTCAAAAACGTCGTTATAAGGAGGTGAAGTTGTGGAGAGCCGTGATTGTCCACGTCCACATAAGATAAATGATAAATATTTATTCATAAAATATTTGAAAAAATGTTCCAAATGTACAAAAATACTTGATTAAAGTTTGTTCTTTTAATTAAAACATTTACATATTAGGTCATTCTTCTAAGCAAAGACATAATCAATATTCTTTTATAAATCAAGAATTGGATTTGAGAGTAAAAAATTAGCTTATATGACATCGATTTTATAGGGTTTTTTGATGACAGGTCCGAGGAAATCAATATTGATGCTGGAATAAATTTTTGCATTTACAACATTGAAGAAAACATTTTTTTTTATGTCTTAAAAATAGGTTTTTACCAGTTAAATAATTGAAAGAAAAGTTTAACTTCCCTTAATCAAATAACTGATTCCCACAGTCTCTTATAATGTTCGTGCTACAGCAATTGATCCGACACTCAAAATCAGTGTTTCCCAGCTATTTTTTTTTTAATTCAGAGCGCACTTGTAGAGTAAGTCAATCTCTTTGGCGCACTTTAAATTTTAATAAGAAAAAATGAGTCATGAAATTTGAAAATACGATTTTTTTTATGGAGGTCGATAATAAATCCCTTGGGGAAGGCAAAAAGAAAAGATAAGCCACTTCTATTAAATATTTTTATTTATTAATATATCAAATGACAAATACTTGACTTAGACATGAAAGCCGTGTGCTTGGTGTCTCTAGCTTTTTACAAATAAAAATAAATTCATAAATAAATTTTTTAAATAAAAATAATTCATAAATTACTCTTCT
The DNA here is from genome assembly GCA_903632075.3 of Acanthosepion pharaonis. NCBI lineage: Eukaryota > Metazoa > Mollusca > Cephalopoda > Sepiida > Sepiidae > Acanthosepion > Acanthosepion pharaonis. The sequence goes on along the minus strand of CAHIKZ030003058.1, from coordinate 55,311 downwards.
CTGAACTTGAGGCGCACGTGGCTACCTTTCAGGGCGTACCGGTTGAGAAACGCTGCTCTAAATAAACAGTTATATTTACGTAGACTGACTTTGTTAGAAATACGTTCCGATCAACGTATTCCACACCGTTTGATCGAATTCAGATAACACTTCTAATGCATTCAACTGTAGACCGTTTGTAATAGTCTTGTCTGAATTCTTAGCTAAAGTATTTCCCATGTTAACGTTTTCCTTTCACTGTATTAGATTTTTTTTTTTTTATCTAGCTGTAAGAATATAAATAAATGATCTGAATTCTTAGATTAATTATGTTCATCATTAACATTTTCTAGTTTTTCTTTCTACCTTATCACTGCATTTTATCACAATGCTCATATCGTTACGATCTACGACCATTAAAGAAAGCAGCAGTAATCAGAAATCAAGAAGTAACCCCCCGGCAAGATAGTATCTCATGCCCCATATCCTAAGAACACGTCTGACAAGGTGGTTGACTTTTGTTTACAAAGGTTTAACGACCAGGCCAAGCCAAACTAAGTCAAATCTATAATTTTATAGTTAGGCCTTTTTCTCATTTTTTTTTTTTAATTCCCATCCACGAATTGAAAAAAAAAAATCTGTCACGGAGGTGTGAGTGAACTAACGGTTAACCCACCAAATAATGGAATCGGTGATCCGAGTCCAAATTCCGACTGATATTGTTTTTGAGAAAGGCATAAAGATATCTCAATATGTGGCGCATTATATATATATATATATATATATATATATATATATATATATATATATAAAGCAAATATATGGATATAGATCCGACAGTATGAAGAAAAATATACGGAAAAAACAAACAAAAATCCTAATATGCAATTATGCTGTTTTAATGTTAATATAATGTCAACGTCGGACGTTTCGGTCTAATAGACCATCTTATGTCCATCGTCTTTTTCATGTTTAATTGAATATGGTCTAATGTTAATTATGTTTTATGAATATGTCCTGAAGATCATCTATTAGACCGAAATGTCCGACGTTGACATTGTATTAACATTAAAACAGCATAATTGCATATTAGGATTTTTTGTTTGTTTTTTTTTCTTATATTTTTATATATATATATATATATATATATATATATATATATATATATATGTGTGTGTGTGTGTGTGTGTGTGTGTGTGTGTGTGTGTGTGTGATAAAATGTAAGTTTTAAGGTATGCTATATTTACGGGTAAAATTGCTCAATAACAGGGATAGAGAGTATGTAAATATAAATGTGTTTCGACGCAATCTTCAGGCCAGATATCAGTGAGCAGATATGGTCTGAAAATTGTGTTGAAGCATGAAACAGACTGTCACCAATTGGTATTGACCTCCTTTCCTCTTAATTTTGGCGGGGTATTCAGGCTCATTTTGACATTCAGTCAGCATATCATAAATCCTGTCTGTATTTCACTTCCCCGGCAACTTTGCTTTTCGAAGACACTTCTTTTTAATGCTGTATATGTTTGTTTCTTTTCGTTTGAAATCCAGTCGTTTTTATTCGTTCCTAACTGACATAAAGTTCTGCATTTTCACAGTGATAGGATGACAATGTATTAATTCAGCCGATCACATACGATGGCCACAGGTGGTGTGTTGTACCATCACTCCAGCACCAATTTCCTTTGGTGCGGTTGTTTTTCCCCCCATTTATTTAAAGTACTTTAAAATATTTATGCCTGAATGCTTTCTTTACTTTTTGAAAAAGAAAATCATTTTTTTATTATTTATACTATTAACATTGTTCGTACTGTTGTCATCATCATTATTGTTGTCACATTCGTGATGATTCGACCATTGTACATTCGGCCTGCATCAGGTGATTGGAATTTCAAATCGAACCTTTTATTTCGTCCACCGGAATTAATTGTTCTAGTACCACATGTCATGCCTCTTCCGAATATCGCACTTTCCGTTTTCAGCTATTTCCTTTTAGTAAATCAACTCTCTAAGTTTCTGTTCACCTCTGCTGTGGCCAGTTATTGAACTCTTTGAGTCAAGTCACTTGACACATGGTCAAATGAATAAAAGCGTTAATTGAAGTAATCCAGTAACTGAAAAACACGAAGAGGCATGGCAGGTAGAACTAGAACAATCTACCCTGGTGGACGAAATAATGAGTTTGGTTCAAACTTCCAATTACAGTCAGGACGGAACGTACAACGGCTGAAATGTCGTGAGTATGACAACAAACTGTCCGAACAATTTAAATAGTATAAATAGTTACAATACCTCATCTCAGAAATATAGACAGATTTGTTTATTATTTTCATATTTTAAATTTCTGTCGTGCTTTTATATACCTTAAATAAATCAGTTCAATTCAAGTAGAGGTAAATCTTTGGTAGACCAAATTCGTTATAAGCATAAAAGATAGTTCGTTTTAAAATTACCGTATTTTATTACAGATAAGACATTCATCCTTCAAAAATTACATTTAATATTTCACTTGAGGCAATTCTGAGAGAATTAGACGTCCTACCAGGATTCATTATTAGCGGCCACAATTTTAACAGCATAAAATATGCAAATGACAGAGTTGATAGCAGACACAGAAAGGAAACTACAGGAACTTCTAAAGAAGTTAGTGAAGGAAGGCAAGAAGAAAGGACTAAACATCAATTGCAAGAAGACGGAATGCATGGTTGTCAATAAAAGAAACAACCCAACATGCAAATTAGAAATACCAAAATAAAACAAATACAACAATTTAAATAGCTGGAAAGTGTTTTAAAAGAGAACGGAATGAGCAACACTGAAATATGAAGACACGTTAGGATAGCGAAAGTTCCTTTCCAAAAGCTAAGCATAGTATTAAAAAACAGGAAAAAAATCGTTAGAAGCAAAGAAAAGAGTACAAAACTTATGTAATATCAGTCCTCCTATATGGCAGTGAATTATACGTAACGAACCCAACAGGAATTGGAACTCAGCTCCCTGATTAACAATTCCGAGTCGTTATTCATTACGCACACTGTACAATCAAGCTTACAACACCTGATATTCCTACGCGGACACCGATCTAGGTAATGACCAGGCTCGACGTTGCTTAATCTTCGGTGAATCATACGGGAATTGGCATTTCAACGTGATGTGGCCATAAGACAGACTACTTTGGAGGGAATGGTAAAAACTATAGTGTTATTTTTCTCGTTCAAAATTTCAGAACGTTTGGGTACGTCTCTTGTAAAGCTTATTTTATCGGAATATTTGGTATGTCTTATTTTATGATCCTTTAGGGCGTAGGCGTCCATAGCTCTCCATAGATTTCTTTTCTTTATTATCTATGAGTTGTCATAACTTCTTGTGAAAGATCGATGAGTGGTTTTTCGTTTCTTTCTCCTCTGTTTTGCATTCCGAGTTGTCCTCTTCCTAAATTGACTGTCAAGGCTAGAAACCCCAGTTCACCTTGTTATTTAACTCATAGCTAAGAGGAGAAGACTCGTGTTTTTCCTAAGGATATAGTGCAAAGTGAACGAAACAGAGTTCTACCAGTTTAGACATTCACAGCTAGGACCCACCATGCCACGTATACAGAACCGACTCATCCTCATTCCTTTTCTATTCCACTGACTTTCCCATCAAACAGCTTCTCCCTCTGGACTGTTACTTTGTAACCCAAGACACCCAAGAAAATGCTTCCCTGATCAACACGATCTTTACTTTTTCAAATATAGGGTCAACCGTTATCTATCCTACATATTATCATTATTCGCACTTACTTTCTCTCTGTACGCCTTTGAAAATAACCTTATTCAGTAACCCTCAACTTGGAGTGGCTCTTAGGCTATGTATTGAATGAAGAATAGCATAAAAAAGAACAAACCAGGTTGGAATTGAACTCGGCTTACTATTTTTGCGCCGATAACTGCTACACTAAAAATATAGATAAAAGTGTAATATTTTTTCAAATACAATATATTGTCATGTTTTCCTATTAGAAATATATTGCAAAAATGCATATAAAAAAGCAAAATAAAAATCTATATTTTGTAACAGCTGATATAAAATATTGCAGATTCCAGCTGTTACTTGACATCAATCCATTGTATTGAAAGCACGTGACAGTACCTACTGGACCACAGATTGGCAAACTACGACCTTCCGGTCAAATCAGTCACACCGTGACACTTTATCCGGTTGATTGAATATATGGAATATGTTATTATTTTTTAACATTCATTTTAGAATAATTTTTTTAAATATAATTATGTATAAAATTAAAAATTCTTTTGTGTATGTAAATAAGTGAGACTGAAAATTATAACATACTAACAATGATACTCGGCCTTGTTCTGACCACCTGTTCCACCACATGATTCAATCGTTCCTTTAATAAATTTGTTTATGTCGTAAAATTATATTTGTGAAATTGTCAGAATTAAAGCAATTTTAAAGCAGTTTAAATATCTTCGTACTTGTTTATTTGATATACACTATTGTTATATTATAATTTATAATATCTGTCACGTTTTCAAAATATACTGTTAAAATGTCAGTATTGTTTAATTCCCTTAATACATTAATGACTCCTCTTTCTTCTCAAGCTGCGATCTAAATACAAAGGTCATTGTCACTTTCAGTGAAGAAAATGCTTTTGAATAACTAAGCAATTTCATTATAAAAGCCATCAATAAAACACTCGCTAATTTGTAAAGATCAGAAAAGACTAGATTGAAAATTGGATAAGAAAAATCTTATTTTTTAAATTTAATTTTTTTAAGCTGAGTATGCAAATTAGTCATCGCCATTAAGCAAAAGTGGTTACGTTAACCAAAATCTAATATACATACTGTAATGTAGATGATAAAACAGCATGGATTTCCCCCTGAGAGGGTACGGCATTATGGTGTACAGAGGATTGATTGACGCTGGATGAATTTTTATGGTGAATGGGCAAGTTGTAATGAGTGTATGGGTCGTGAATCGGATTGGATAGGTATAAGATAATCAGTGAAGACTAGACTCAACCCATTCCCCCTTTTTGGCTTTGTGCCATAATTGTATTTATTTACAATAAATATGGATAAAACAGCATGGATTTGACGCTTCAGTTTTACACAATATTTGTACCAGCATGCACACACACAGACTGATAACCAACTTTATACCTTTAATTAATTTTTAGGGTTTTCAGTTTATACATACAAACTTTGAGCTATATATGTGTGTGTATACACCATCATATGAGACCACTACAAAGAAATGGGCGATTATGTTACCAATAGTATCTTAACAGAACATAACGCTAACCAATGTGCCCCCACTTCGATATAATGGGTTCTTCTGTTGACGTAGAAATGTACACATCAAAATACACATCAAAAATACACTTTGAGTTCTAGACATGCGCATATATTTGAAAACTATTTCTATTCAAGTAATCATCGGCTCGGCTGAATCTTTTATTCATCCCTTACGATTTTGTTTTTATTCAAGTTATTATTTACGCATTATGCAACATATACCTGAGAAAGTTTAAAAGGTATTTCGGATGAAGTATTGTGATAAAAACAACAAAGATTGGGACACCAGTCTGAATGATTCTTGAAACAATGAAAATCCTTCATCTGAAAACGTCAAACTTGTTCTGTCATAATCTCCCAAGATCTTCGATGAAGCATTGTTTGTTATTGTTAATGTTTACCAAATAAAATTAGAGATATTCGTCAAAAATCAATGCCCCGATTAAATAAATTTAAGCGTACTACTAGATTGGCAACTAGGTCTCAACGTTTTACTCTTGAAATAACTAAATGCAACCGCCGTTTCTCTCCAGCAGTTTCTTTTCACGGACTTCTTTCCTGTGGAACTCTCTTCCCCTTTTTGCGTCCCTGCTAACTACAATTTTCAAAAAATTAAATGCAATGTCAATCGCGATTTTCTATCCTTCTGAACTTTGTTCATTTTTTGTCCTTTCCTCAATCCTCCCCATTCTCAGTATTCTCTTTCTCTTTCTCTTTCACTCCCTGTAACACCCTGCCCTGACCCGGCGTGTTAATGGAATTACTGTCTTGCTTGGTGTGAAATAATCAAAAAAGCGCAAAAAAATAAAAAATAAAAAAAATTTATTCTAAAACTTCAATTTAGAAAAAAGCTTGCCTCGTTCGGCCATCTGCTATAACCTGTTAACCTTTGGGTTGCTACATCAAGTAAATTTCCTTGCATCTCTCTAGGTAATTAGAGTAACTTGTCAGTTTCCATCTCCTGTTTAAGTACAGATCGACGTCGAATTACAACCACGATTGGTTAGGATCGACCGGTTGTACATCGATCTGGTCACCTGTAATTAATTTTCCAATATTTCTTTAAACATTATTGTATTTTTTATAATTTTTACAGTTTCTCTACGTTTGATACCATTTGTATAATCTCTCTACACATTGTTTTGTTTCTTATTTTTACGTTCGTCGGGTTTAAGTCAAACGCAGTCCACTGCAGTACAGTTAGTTTAATATTTGCTAAAAATACAAAAAATACAGGTGCCGAAAAAAGAAAACATCTTAGTTGCTAAAGATATCACGATACATACAAATACAAAACATATTAGCTTGGTTGTGACCATAACACTGAGCTTAAGGCAAATGCTAGCGCTGTCGGTAACTGTGTCGGAAATTGTCGCACACCAAGCTGGGAAATACTGACGCTGCCAGACGCGGCCAGACATACCAATTCGTGGTCGTGGTCATAAAGTCGAACAGTCGTAAGTCTCATTGGTCGTAAGTCGACGACGACCTGTAATATGTAACAGTTTGTACTAGATTGCAAATGGCAAAGAACGACTCCTGACCTATCAAACTCTCAAAATACACTGCTTTTTACAAAACCGAAAGGTTACAACAGCCCTGCTAGATACCCATAGCTGAAGTAAGACGTGAATACATGCCTTTCCCATGTGTTTCCAATTTTACTAATTTTGTTACTGTTTACTTTTGATTTTAATACTAGTGATGTGCTCACCACAATATCATGTAACATATGGCACAGCCTATTCATTTGAAATGAAAATCCCAATGATAAACAATACAACCACTTTCACCTTCCTCCTCGTCTACTATTTCTGCTGCTTCATTTTTGCAGTATTTTAGCAAGTGTAATTCGTATAGTCTACAAGGCGGTAACCCAAAATTCGAGGTATTTGACCATGAAAAATACTGAATAATTTTGAAGTATTTCCTTTGGATTTGTATCGCGATCTCACAAAAGGTAGCGTCATAAGTCTGTACTACATTTCGTTTACGCTCGCTGTTTAAATTCACCAAATTTTGAGAGTAATATCTTGTAATTATTAAGCTAACTTAGTGCGGCACAAGGTCAAACTGAATGAATTTTGTGTTAATCTTGTAAATAGCTCAATCCTGTTCTTTCTCTGGCTTCCTTAGACTCTCAGGCTTACGGCCGCATCACGTTGAAACATCGGTTCCCATACGATCATTGAAGTTAATCAACGTCGATCCTTGTCAGTAACTAGATGGGCGACCGATTGGGAATACCGGGAAAGCCGATTTCCATTTTCCGTTCAGTTCGGTTATATTCACTTATACTCTTGGGAAAGGTATAAATCCACCTCTTCTCCCTCAGCTATGGGTTAATTAGTATATCACGATTATCTCCCAAAAATAAAAATTATTACAATCTAAGATATATTTAAATAACCTGCAATGGGTTGGTAAGTTGTAGAAAATAAATGAATCAATCAATTTTAAAATCTCCTGTGAAGAAAATAGCCACAACCTTACGGCGCTAAGTGTTTTTCTTTTTTCCTGTGGTTTTAGTAGCAAGTAGGTTCTTGCAGAGTCAAATTGCTAGACACACGACCAACCAGTTTTTTTTTTTAATTCATTCTTCTCCTTGCTTGGCTACCAACTAAGGCTAGAGAGTTTAGTCTGTTTTACTATTTAACGTATAGCCTTGAGGTGGGGAGAAATTAATTCTTACCTTCCCCAATTATATTTTTTTGCGAGTGAACGCAAAGAAGTTGGTCGGAATTTCAACTCTGCTTACCGATTTCTCTTTCTGTGCTGCTAACCGTTACACAACCAGCGCATCCATATTCGGCCCTATTAGACTGCGTAAAATAAATCAGAATTGGAAATCCTAGGTTGTTCTCTCTTGTTTTTACCAAGGTTCGAATACCGGCCATTGGCAGCGGTGTGAAATGCGCTGTTTTTTATTTTTGCTTCTCATTTTGTTGCTTCTGCTTTGTTTTCTCAGCTGTTATTTACCTTCTTTTCTATTGTTAATTTTCTCTGCTATTTTTCCCCTTTTCACTATTTCTATAACCCATCCCACAATTTTTACATCTCAGAGATGTGATGTAGTAAGTTTATGTATCTCTTCTAACCGTCAGAAAATGGGATAAAGATGTTATAAATCAGAGGAAAGGGCATCAATCATATACAGATGCAGGTCAACTTTCAAGCAGATGTCAGAAAGCAATTTGCTGTGAACAAAAAGCAATAGGATTGATCAAATGTGGGTAATTGTAAATAACTCAGGTGGACTCGAATTTCACCTTGAAAATCTGAAATTTCTTTAAGCGAAATTTTAACCTATTCTGAAAGAAATTATCTTCACTGACACATTTTTTCAGCATTACTAAAACAAACATATGCACATTCATGCACACACATACACATTCATGCACACACTTCAATATACGTGCATCTTTACATTCAGAGTTATGCCCTCATAATCACACTCACTCATTCCAGTGTAAAAAACACACACAGATAAACATTTGACGATCAGAACATTAATTGTTACAAGATGTCATACTAAAAGATGGATAGATACAAAAAGACGACGAAAGAAAGCAGCTTCAAGCCTATACAAACTTCTGAGGGGCGGGTTCTGTGAACAGGCAGAGGATATTAACACGTTCGGCATAAAACGATATTAATTATCTAACGTCCCCTTTTAAATATTCACGCCTTGTCTTCATTTTGTCCTTTGAACACTACCGTGTCTAATATCTGCTTTCTATTGGTGCTATTTAATCTCAACAGAATAACTCTATAAATATTTTCATGGTAATTGTTCTGGTGATCTTTCATCTTTGGTACTTTACGAATTTAAGCGCAGTACTAGATTGGTAACAAAGTCGCGTCATTCTGCAGTTGAAATGGCGAGATGAACCGTAAGTTTTACACTAACAGTACTTTCTAGCTTGTGGAACGCTCTTCCGGTTTTTCCAGTCAAATTTGATCGTTATCGTCTTAATTCCTGTTTCTTTTTTTTACTGTTCTCTCTCCTTACTGTTTTCTTTTCTCATATTGTTTCACACTCAGTAACTCCCCGCGTGTTAGTAGCTTTATTGCCTTGCTTGAGGTGAAAGGATTTTTTTAATTCATTTTTCTATTCTAGGTATACAAAAGAGAGATGTATATATTTCTTACTGGTAGCTGAAGATAATGTTGTAACCCAGATAAAAAAAGCTGATATTTCGAATGCTCATTTTTTAGACAGTCAAATCGTCCCCACTCGAAGCAACACAATAATCCTTACCTTATTTCCTTTCATTTGGCCATAGGCCTTAGCAAGCTGACATCAGTAAATATCAAAAATACAGACTCTGATAGAAGTTGTGTATTTCTAATCAGTATCAGTGATCGGCTTTTCGAGCCTAGTCAAAAACTAGAATTTGGAATTTTGTTTTTCTATGCAGTATATAAGAAATAATATAAATAATTAAAATAAATCATGCAGTATATAAGAAATAATATAAATAATTAAAATAAATCATGCAGTATATAAGAAATAATATAAATAATTAAAATAAATCATGCAGTATATAAGAAATAATATAAATAATTAAAATAAATCATATCGTTTGATTGGTCGAATTTAAAATAACAGAAAATTATTTCTACTACGTTATCATAAGAGTTCAAAATATAGAAATGAACCAATTACATATCGTCACTTTTTTTTCGTATAAACTGAAAGTTACACACAAACACTCAGTCAGACATGTTTCATGCGTGATACACGCCTAGCTGATCATGTATCTTTCGATACATGACTGGCGAGGTAGATTTTTCCCGCAGTAGGTTGCCATTTCTTTCTGCAGTAGACTAGTTGCCATCCAAGTCTATAGAACCCGGTCTGTCTTGCTATTTACCCATAGCTGGCTGGAGAAGAGGAGGATTCATACCTTTCCTAAGGGTATTAGCACGTAAGTGAAGGTGATGCATTCGACTGGAATTCGAACTTGGCTCTCAGATTACTCAATCCGAGCCGCTATCCATAACTCCACTATATATATATATATATATATATATATATATATATATATATATATATATATATATATATATATATATATATATATATATATATATGTATGTGTGTGTGTGTGTGTGTGTGTGTGTGTGTGTAAACCATGCAAAAAGGTCAAGACATAGGAAAATATCTTTAGAAACAAACTTTCTCTTTCTTTATGTTTTTATCACTTATTAAATATTCCACATTGTGATAATAAAAGATTTACCAAAATTAGGTAAAATGTTGTAAGAACCTGGGCGTAAATTTACTGCGGATGATTTCCCGATCTTGACTATATATCCAAATACATATTTTAAAAAACTAAATTTAAAATTTCAGCGTCCCATCTCCTTCATGCGCATGTGCAATTGCATCAACGTAAACATCACATTAGTCTGATGAAGCCCTAAACACGAAACGCGTCGTGTATAAGAGTTCTTTTAATTATTTTCCATAAGACTTTCTCGTTGTTCATAAGTTCTGTCCATGATATTCTTAACATTCGTCAGTAGAACCATATATGTCGTTTCAAGGCTCTTCTTAACCTGAAAGAATTGTCCAGCATCTGCTGCCATATTACATAGATATTGCCCATCATTGCCGAACGCTTATTCTGTTTGTAAGTGTTTTAACAATATTTTCATATATCTTATCATTTTACATGATTTCTGGAAGACATATTTTGTAATTCATACGCATTTTCAAATTTCTGTCATATTTTCTGCTGTTTACACAGTTGAATTTCTGTACTGACTTCCTTTTGACATCCTCAATGTGTAACTCAAATTGTCTCTTGGTTGTCTCTTTTGATAACAACCATACTTTTCGTCATCTTACAGTAAACAGTTTGTCCTTGCTCGTGTTTGTTATTTTTGTTGTTTGTTTGGGGGGGGTTGTTTTTTGGTTTTTTCATTACTAGCAAAGCCTGAATTTTCACATATCGCGATGAATGGGTGTTCTCTCAGGGAGGCCCCGGACCTCAAACGCCTATTAGGACTCAATCCAAGCCTCTAGTGGAGCTCGTAAATACGATCCATCGCTAAAGATACTGGGAAAATGGTCGTTTCCCTGGACTGCTCCAGCAAGTACCTGACTCCACTTGCTATTCACTACCTTTACAAGAGAGAAATCAGCCCCAAAATGAAGTATTGCTACCATATGTGGAGAGGAGCTACCCAGTCTTCACTTGATAAAGTCTAAAAGCGTCTTTGTGGATGATGAATTATTTTACACCATACAACCCCTTTACCACAGACGAAACGTCGCAACCCTCTCACTGCTTTTATCGCTATTTTTATGGGAAGTGTCCAGACGAACTACATTTCTTAGTTCCACTAATTCTAACCTTCATGGTAAAGTTTATCCACCATACCACGCACATTGTAGAGAACCACCCACATTCCCTTTGTCTTCCATTGGTGATATGTAATTTCTACTCGAGAAAGTTCTTCCCGCGAATCACTGCTCTATGGAACCAACTCCTAAGATGGTGCTTTCACGATCGCTACAATCTTAACCTGTTCAAGGCTAGGATTAACCGTTATCTTCCCAACATATCCCTATAAACTGTGCCTTTGACTTTGTAACACTCTACCTCGAGTAACTCTTCGGCCTTGTAAAGTATTATAAAAAATATCTTGCCCAAGAGTTCTTTTAATTTTCTTTCTGAGTCTCATTAAGATAGTGGCAATTTCGGCTTGCTTGTAGTGAATTGAAAAAAATACGCAAGTGACACTAAGACACAAGGGGCCACTGGAAATAAAAGAGAATGATAAGGCTTTAAAAGTAACTGGAAACCCTATCCTAAACAAGGGACAAAGATTAAAACTCTACTCTTGTTCAAAAGACCAGGGAGGTGTGTGAACCGGACGGTAGACGAACCTATCTACTCCTATTGAATGAGAAAAATAAGTAGTAAATAAAATTTTAGAGTTTAGGCAGAGACGTTAGAAGTATAAAATTGACATAGACTTTAGAAGAAATCGATAACCCAATCCTAAACAGGAAGTAAGAGATATGCTTATGTTGTTAAGACCATGTCTGCCGATAACAAATCCTGGTAGAACTTTTGGTTTTCTAAGGATCTTCTTGCTATATAGGTTGAATAAATCCAGTAAGAAAAAGCATCTTTGTTTTCCCCCTCTTTCTATATCTAGCACTCGACTAACAATGTATCGCAGATGTGTATCTTTAAATAATAGCCGTTAATCATATTCCTGCTTTGCTTAATATCAAACGAATAAGAAAATATCATTACATTTGCATTGACACCCACCACTGAAGCCATCAACGAAATACCTATCCTTTAACAAAATGGCAAATCTCTAAAGTCTTGGCCAAACTATTTTATTACTGCCATAGCCATGAATAAATTAGTGTTTGTGTCCTTAAAAACCACTTTCTATCTGACGAGGTACCCAATGGGAAGCTTTCTGTCTTCAAACTGATTAATGCCTACTTCATATATGCATATATTGACAAAATGATTATACAATGAAGTACTGAAAAGTTGTCGACCCGACTAAAAAGCCTTTCTCTGCAAAATTCCATGTTCAGCTATCTGATCAGATTTTGGAAAGTGGGTTTAATCAAGAACTTTTCAACGACCCTTGTTTCTCTCTATGTCACAGACAAGGACGATATTTTTAATTTTTTAGGTATTTTCTCTTGTTTTCACACAAAGAATATGTTTGATATCAGAATGTTCAGGTATTGTCCTTCTTTGGTCATCCTCAGGAAAAGACGTCATTGGAGAAATCAAAAAGTTATTTTAAATTATTTTAATCTTCTTTGTGCTCGATTCATCAGAATTCGGATTATATGCTTACTTATGTGACACATTAAGCTCATTGTCCGATAGAGCTAACATTCATTTGCATTTGGCTTCTTAAGCAAGCACTCTGAAGATGGATCTACTAAGATATATTCTAGTATATTACTATTGTCCTATATTTTGTTTAATATTTCTGTAATCTTGTCAATGCCAACACCATCTATGACTGATAGCATTTCGATTACAATCTCATCTGCTGCTTTGTTCTTGTTCATCTTAGCCAGTACTGATCTTACTTTAGATTTTAATATTTTAGGTCCTTCCTTATTTTTGTTTGGGTATTACAGGTTTCCCGCTATCATTGTGAAAAGAGTTATAAAACATATTCATTATACCTTTGAAGTATTTTTGTTTTTTCTATTATAAGTGTTCTTTCTTTTGATTTTATGCATCCTGTTAATGAGCTCATCTTTTATCCTGTTGTTTTATGCATTATTTCCCTCTATAGAAAGCATATTCTTTGTATCTCTGTATACATTTCGTTCAGCCATTCTTCTTTTGTCTGCAAGCATTCGTTTCTAATTTCTGTTTAATGTTCTATAATCTTCACTGTTCCTTGGCATTGTTTGCTGTCTCTTTTTCATTTCGAGACTTTCATCTGTCACTTTCTTTTCTCTCATTGTTTTCCTTGGTGGGGTGATATCGCTCTCCAATTCCACTAATGCTTCCCTTAATATGTTCCACTTCGAATTTCCAATCTCATTCAAGATTATTTTGTTTTCTTTTTAACTCTGTCAGAATACATCTATTTGCAATTTGATTTATTCAAGAGCCCGCCGTATTGTAGTTTAGACGTTGCTTTGTCTTTCTGTAATTTCTTTTATTTTATTCTTAATTTGCATACAACTGGGAAGTGGTCAACTCCCCTAGTTGATACTTGGATAGATTTTACAGCAATGGTTCTCAACCTTTTTCTATCCACAGCTCCCTTTTGACTGATGATTTTTATGGCTCCTTCATAGCTGTTTACTTTAACAAAAGCTCATTTCACAATTTCCGGAACAGATAAACAGTAATATTTCTACATATAAAACTTAAAAACTGCTTGTTTTAAAAACCAAACTAAATGTAATAAACTTTTATTTCGGAAAAAAAGTTCTATAATAAATAAACACACAAATTTAAAAAGTTATGCAAAATAAAAAAGTTCTGCACATAAATTTTACATAAATGCACACTAGTAACATAAGATACTCTAAAATTATTTTATTATATAATTTAAGTTTATTATGACTAAAATATAGACGTCAACAGGATTGTAGCACTGTTGTCCCTTTTCACTGAACTTGTGCCCACCATAAAATTTACCAGGGCCCCCTTGTGGCCACCGGTTAAGTATCACTGTTTTACAGTGTAAAACTGCATTTCTGAATCTTTTATTGATTGCTATTTAGACGATTTGATTAGTGTCTTCTGTCGGACTTCTGTGCACCTAAGCGTTACGGGCGTTCTTTCTGTGTCCCTAAACGTTACAGGTGTTCTTCAAACTTGTGTTCATCATTATTGTGGTCGTTTGCTGTGCACCATTTCACCCATCTTTCTCGTCGTTCGTTAAAATCTTATAGTTAGAACTTGCCGACTATTTCACCATCTTGTTCTTTCCAAGCTTTGGTATTCAGGTCTCATTATGATAATACCTTCGCCAGATTTTCATTGAGTTTTGTCAAACTTATGTTGTAAAACTTATTTCTTCTTTCTTGTGTTCTCGGTGCGTATACAACAGTAACTAATATATGGAAAAAAAAAAAACTTCCTTTTCAGCTTAACTAGGAGCATTCTGTCAGCATCTCAGAACTCATTTTTCATGTTTTTATCTAGTACGAGTCCTACTCTTCTTACATTTTCCTCTCTACTTGCAGATGTAGAATTGTGTGCGCCACTGACGAAATCTCATTATTTGCCCACCGAGTTTCACATTCTCCTAGTAGGTTAATATGTAAACTATTCATTTCCAGCTTGATATATTCAATCTGGCCACAATACCTATTCTAAATAAAAAATATTACATATTTTCCTGAAAAGTATTTACCTAGACACGAATCAAAGTTATGACTTTTCTGGTTACTTTTTGTATTCAAACGAAATCTGTCGTATGATGTATCTTCCATGACACTATGCATTTGTTCCATGGTCACTAAGCTGTCTCGTCGTTAAAGCGGTTTGGTGGTACTTAATTCAGTCACGAACTGGAATAAATGAGTGCTGGGCTGGTTTGTAATGTTTAACCCCCTCTATTGTGAATACTGGACAATTTCATTACAAGTGAAGAATTGACGTAACCAAGATATAGTTACATAGACGAATAGTGAAAATATTATGGACGATGTTTGAAGGATATTAGGAACTAAAAATAATCGTTGCCAATATGCATAAAGAGATATTTGACATTTAGGGGTCACATAGCTTGGAGAATTTAACTCCTAGGACGCATCTAAATCAAAACCAAGGAATCCTGCAAGTAACCTACTTGGCAAGTTTCAATTAATGAATCGAGAAACAAGAGCCTTAAAGACAGAAAGTCGTGAAGGAGTAAATATTGCTGAAAGTAACAAAAGAAAGGAAACAGAAGAGTCATGGTCATGATAAAGGGACATGGGAAAGCGAGAGAAAGGAGTGGAATACCAAAATATCTTGACAATACTCTTTCTCTGTTCTCGCTGCTTAGCAATATTTCTGATTCTAACTTTTCCACACCCAGTAACCCCTTGCGTCTTGGTGGCTTCACTGCTTTGCTTGGGTGATCTCGATTTAAAAAAAAAATCTGACAGTTTTGAATTAAAAATACCAAGTCATTTTATAAAAATCTCTCTATGGACTTTCTTTAAGTGCTAACAAGTTCTGCCACGACTAGTGGGAATCTAAAATGACAACTGTGATTAATCTCTGAACTTTTTTTTTTTTTTTGATGAAAATGTAATTTATCATAAAAGTTTCTTTTTTTAAAGACTAACTCCAGATTTCTCATTTGCAGCTTCCTCGGTGAATATCATACTGAAATCTAAATACATTTACATAAAAATAGAACACTTCCCCGGTTTGCTGATGCTGAGAAAGTAATTAATCTTAATGTTTGTTTGTAGTCAGAATTAAAAAAAAAAAAAAAAAAAAAAAAAAACATGGTTCCGTGAGAAATCATAGAACGCCATAGTAGATTATAATCAGCTTCGTAGATTTGGTAGATAAAATAGTTACAGTTAATCATAAACAACATTTGATAATAATCTTGAACTCCTGGAGATTGAAATGACTTGCATAAAGCGAAATTCTTCATTTTTTTTCTCTTTATTTCAACTCTAAAGAGTAAAATAAGAACATTTGCTTTTATCCTGTTGTTATTGCACCAGACATAAATCTTAAAACAGAACATTCGGGTTCTTACTGCAGATTATTTATTAGAAAGATAGACTCACAAGCAAATGCAAACTCGATGAATCGTAATCCTCCTCTAAATTTAATATGACAAATATCTCCCCGTCTATGTTGTAAGTAATCCTAAAACAGATCTGTGAATGGACCAAAGATATATCAACACTAAATTGTACAAAATACCATTCGGATGTGTCGTCAAAGAAATACAAATAAAGTCAAACGACTACATGTAAGTCAGTCGTCAATTGGCACAAAGGAAAGACAACACAGCAGGATGTTTAATTTTTGAAAATGTCCGATTTAAAAAAAAAATAATAAAAGGGCCGTAGGTCGCCACGATACGTTTGAATCAATGTTCCCTTCTCCCCAAACGTACGCGCGTGGAACTCATCTTTTCTCGTATTTGCGCTCGTGTAGGGGTAAATTAACATTATCTTTAGTTAGTATTTAGTTTTCGCTTAAAAATTCTTAGATATAATAATCACGACCAAATTAAATCTAACTTTATATTTTCTCTAATTATCTTAGAGTAACTTGTAAGTATCAGTGTAAGATGGAAACTTTTGAGAGATAAATTCAGGCTGAAATTAATTTTATTTCCCGAACAGAAGTAAAGGAAATCGCTTATATTTGGGTTATAAAATTTTGGTAAAATATAAAAGGTGTGCTGAGTTCAATGAACTTGATACCGGTTACAGCAAGTATAAATCAGTTTTAGTTGCAATAATGAGACTTCCCATAGGAAGCAAGTAACAGAAACCACCTCTTATTTATTTGTTTAGATTACAAAGAAAACTGAGCTGGAAGTTATAAATCTGGATCTGTTTTTATGCAATGCCAGAATTCTTTTAACCAAATTTAAATATAACCTGTGATTAAGCAGTTCTGACATAATTTATAGTTGATCCTTTATGTTATTGTTGCTGCTGTTATTACTGTTGAATTTGCTCCTTTTACTTCTACCTCTTTTTCCTGAATTCCCTTCCTTTCTATCATCCTTCTTTCCTTCTCTTTCTGCGGCTTCTTTATTTCCTCTCCTTTTTCTACCTTCTTCCTCGTATACTTTTTTTACACTGCCTCCTTTTTCTTGTTCCTTCTGCGATCAATTCTTCTCTCTCCTTTTATTTCCCTGCCTTTATACTCCTCGTTCTTAACTTCACTTCCTTTCTCTCTTTTTTCCTTGTCTTCCTCCCCCGATTTCTTCCTATTCTCTCTTATCTCTCCTCCCTTTCTCCTTTTCGTTTCCACAATTTACCGTTTTACTTTCTTCCTTGTCTTTTTTTTTCACTTGCGACTGATAACCTTCATCTTCTATATTTTCTGTCATTATTTTCTAATAAATCCTACTTCCTTTTTTTTAAAATTAACATTGAAATGAGTGAAAGAACAAATTTTCATGTATTTCAATTTTAAAAATGAAGTTAAACCGATTCCTGATGTGTAAAAAAATCAACAAATATCTACTTAATATTATATCAAACATATAAACCTCGTCTGCATTTACAAACCACATATCTTCATAAACTGCACTTCTTACCTCTTTCTCTTAGAGCGCTATTAAAGGAGATTGAGCGCTAACTTAAACGGCTCTTTGGTCTTGTATAGGATGAGCGTAAGTAAACGGATGAAAGAGACGAATGTGAACATACATTATATAAAGTTTTTCAGTAATCTGACTGTTACATTGAAACTGACTAGAATAAATTATTTCAGGTATATAAATTGTAATAAAACAATTTCATCTTTGGCTTCTGATATACAGTAATGATTAAAAAGCTAAGTCTTTCAATTGTGTAATGAGTAATATGTCTTAAATCTTGTAGTCTGATGCTAAATTGGTCTAAATCTCGCAAATATAAAAATTCTCACCTATGTAACCGAAAAATTCTTAATTTTTGATAATAACCAATAATTCAGTTGAAGTTCATTTTTATTCCAATAACTTATTATTTAATTACGATGGTCAAAACTTGATATAGAAATATTTTATGGCACTAAGTTTATCGTCAATCAAAACTGTTAGCTTTTCAAAGTAATTTGTACAATTTTGTAGTAAAAAAATATCTAATGGGTTTAATGATTTTTTTTAATTATAAAAACTAATTACTATCACATCGCTATAATATTATATGAATATAAACAAATCGTACAAAGAGCAAATAACTACTACAGAAAAAATGCTACAATGTTAATAATTTTATAACTACATAAAACGATTCCAATATATCTGAAGCTTGCAATCACATCACGTTGAAACATCGGTTAAGCAACGTCGAGCTTGGTGAGGACCTAGATGGCTGATCGCTTTGGAATACCAGGTGCAGTAAGCATGTATATGCGAGGTGTGTAATGGATACCAGCTCGGAATTGTTACTCGGAGAGCCAAGTTCCAATTCCATTTTGGTTCGTTATATTCACTTACGCACAAATACTTTTCTCCACCGCTCAATAGCTAAGACTTGTATCAGTAAATCATTATTATCTTAAAAAATAAATAAATAAATAAAACAATTCTTACAGTTTAAAAATATTTTCTAGCATTAAATAAACTGCAAAACGGTTGATAAGCTGCAGAAAACGGATCAACCAGCCAAACCACAATATATCTGAAAATTAAATGATTTTTCCTCGTTTTAGATACGTGTTTCTGTTAAAAGAATACAAACGTAACTGGCTCTTGAACACTCCTTTCGTTTCTGGCTAGCCGCTCAACTCTTTAACCAAGAAGGGCATCTATCCAGAAAACAATTTTACACTGTCTAAATAAAATTCTTTGTACAGGGATACTGTCTTTTAAGAAAGGTCAATGTTATCAAACGCCGACAAACTACAAATTATTTTTAAATTATTGCATGACATTTCATTGACATTTACTGTCCACAATCTTTCCAGAAGGGTTCAGTAAGTGTTCTGGAAAGTGTATATTTTATTCGTAGAAGAGGGTGCTGAAAAGTTTCCGATCTGACCAAGAAACCATTTCACAAAACAAAAAGAAAAAACAAAACAAAACATCTGGTGTTTGTTCATTTGATCAAATTTTGAGTAGTGGTTCCAGCCGAGAACTTTTCAGCACTTTTCGTAGAAAATTTGTTTTTCCTCTGGAAGAGATTAGAATACTGTGGAGAAAATAAACGTTTACAAGTTTTCCTTCAAAATACCTTACTGTTATAATTTCTTTTTCTCTGCATGTCATCATGAAGCATCTATGCAAATATTCCCTTTTATTCGCAACTGTTATTTAATGAATGAAGTTATTTTCATGTGTTGACACAACTGTAGTTATATTTCAAGTAACACGATGCAGTTCTGCAGCTGTGTATACTAAGTGAAAATTTTGGGCAAATTTGACATTCTTCATTATGCAAATGCAATTTTGGCTAAAAAATAACGAAAGCGCTTTGTTTAGATGTCTTTTTTTTTAATTTCATCATGTAATCTAGTCATGTAATCTTGTTCATATCATTTTCCTGGTTTCCGGGAGGGGAATATAAATGTGAATTCTTCATTGACATCTGAGTACTGTCGGTTTTCATAAGTTATCAAAAAGTTCTATTTTATTTTTTGTTCATACGTTTGCGTCTAGTATTCATTGTAATTCTTTGGTGATTTCCGTGTGCAAAAGCCCGTCATGACACCGACCGACGTGTGAAGTCACAACACTCGAAATCCAGCAAAGAAAAACAGTGCATACTAAATACGCAACAGCATTAACATAGACATACACGCACATACAAAAAAAAAACATACTGTTTTATGAAATCTAAAAGTGGTAAAAATCTTTGAACGATTTATATATTTATATTTAACATTGGATAATTTCCACACACAAAAGCAACAAAAAAATCAAATATAATTTGGTTCAATATGCAACAATATATAAAAACAACAATGTAATAAAAACAACAATAAAAACAAAAATAGGCAAAATATTCGTCAACAAACACTTCCCTAAAAGCAGAAAATTATCAAAAAAAAAAAAAAATACAATCAAAATTAGTTACAGTTTCCTGGATAACACGGAGAAAATAATAACTAAGCACAATAAGAAAAATACTCAAGAAAACTAATGACAATAACATCCAGCAAAATAACACTATCAAATGTAATTGCAGAAGAAAAAAATTGCCCACTTAACGATAAATATTTAACCAATAACATAATATACAAAGCTACCGTTAATAATAATATTAACACAGAAAAATTAGTAATAATTAGTTTTAGAAACCAAAATAAACTCTTAAACAAGAAAAATAATGGGTAAGTGTTGGTAAATAAATAAATAGTTACTTTTCCACCTAATCAGTAATTAAAAATAAATATAAAGATAAAATAAAGAAATAAATAAAGATAGAAATAAATATAAAATTAAACATAAAATAAACGAAAAAATATTAAATATACCTCTGTGTGTGTGGAATATAAAAACTTTGGGAGCGGGTTCCTCACACCAAAACAAGGACAAACGTCCATATAAACATACATCTGCAAATCCTTCGTTTTTGAGTTAAATTTAAAGAACGTTTACGGTAGATGGCATTGTGTTGTCATGTAGAATAGATTACATTTGTCATTCCTGTACATTTGTGGCTAGTCTGTTTTCAACGTTTAACGTGAATGGTAATGAAATAACGGACAAGCGTTCCGTTTGACAATGGCATGATATTCATATCGTGAGCAGACACCTTATCTTTACATATGACCGCGCGAATGGCAATGGACGCAAGGCCCAACGGCTGTACCAGATTACGTTTCCAGGCCGAAGGCAGCCGAGACATCCAAGCTTTGCTGCTGTTTATAGTAGCATTGCTGTGACAGAATCCGTGTCACCATAAACTATGGATCGAGGAAGAGCGAGATCCGCTCATACATATGACCAAGAAAAACACATTCTATAGGCAGTTGGAGATGATCCAGGTATCAGCACACGTCAAGTACCCCTAGCATAATATAAATCTCATAGCACCGTATGCAGGTTACTTCAAAAGCAGCTTCAGCATCTGTATCATTTGCAACGTGTGCGGGATCTTTCGCCCTCTGATCACTCAACACGAGAGAACTTTTGCCGATGTTTTATTGCACAAACTACTGATCCGTTGTTTGTCTCTCCAGTCTTGTTTACAGATGAGGCAACATTTGGAGGAGATGGAATAATAAATTTACGCAACCAACATTTGCGAGCGGATCAGAATCACCATGATACAATACAGTCTAGGTACCAGGTGCAGTTTACGATTAATGTGTCGTCTGGAATTGTAGATGACTGTCTAGTGGGCCCATAGTTTCTCACATTATGTCTTATAGGAGCTATCTACAGGAACCTATTTCGAACAAACTTCCAGACCTGCTAGAGGAGGTACCCATGCCAATACGAAGACGCATTTGGTTCATGTTTGATGGGGCTCCAGCGCATCTTAGATACATTGTTCGCGATGTCCTGGTGATATCTACCAAGAAAGATGCATATGTACGGGAGAACCGGTCCAGTGGCCTGCACGTTTCGCCAACCTCAATTATTTGGATTTTTATCTGTGGGGCCACCTAAAACAATTGGTTTATGCAGAAGACATTAATGATAAAGTGACGCTTCATCAAAGTGTCATAGAGGTATGCGAAATCATTCGACAGCGTGTAGGAGCATTTGAAATGTTCCGCCAGTCATTGATCAGACGGGCGCATACGTGCGTAGAAGCAAGCGGAGGACATTTTGAACATTTGTTATGATTTGCTGTGTTGAGTTACAACGACAGCTTTCGGACATATATTTATATGGACATTTCACCTTGTTTTGGTGTCAGGAACCCGCCCCCACAATTTGTAAAAGTATTTTTGGATTGTATATTTAACAGCATCTGACATAATCTTTAAATTTAATAACTAAAAAACGAAGGATTTGCAGACATATGTTTATATGGAAAGAAAAAAAAAAGAAAAGCATACCAAACTGTTATGGCAGTGAATGCTGGACAATTTTCTCAAAGGTGAAGAAAAGACTTGAGGCAACAGAAATGTGGTTCTACAAAAGGATGCTGAGAATACCATGGACCAAACATGTGAGCAATGACGAAGTATTAGAGAAAATGGAAAAAAAAGGATTATTTAAGATGATGACTAGAGTTCTCAAGTTAATATTTTGGTTTTGATGTAAACAACGAAGTTTTAGAGAAAATGGAAACAAAAATGACAATTGTACTTAACATCAGAAAGCGAAAGTTGAAAGTTCTAGGACACATAATGGGGAAAGAGGGCTTAGAAAATATAATGCTCACAGAATAGATTGAAAACAAGAGATTTTACATTTAAGTTGTTAAAATATTATAAAATTAGTTAAAAGCCGCATCGGCTTTCATAAGTGTCCTTATGAGATAGATCTTTTTTTAGCGCGTTGTAAATTGTATCATTTTGACTAATCAGAAGATTCCCAGTAATTAAGAAATGTAATTTTGTGCTTATAATCGAGCTGTAATTATAAAAAATACGGAAGACCAACCAGAATATAATTAAGTTGCGTTATTTGAGTTAAGCATTGTTCTCCGCTGTTAAGGCCTTTTACTTTTGCGAAACACGTGTGGAGAAGTTAATTTGATTTTTCAATTTCAACTGAGAAGGGTACCTACAAGTATCAGTATCATCTTATGAAATTTATATGATCTTATTTTTATATTAATCTCAGTTACGACATTTTTCCATAAATGAAATATCAAAATTAATAATAAAATGAATGCAAATACAAATAACAGTAGAATGTAATAAATCTACATAAAATTATAGTATTTTATGTACAAATTCTGATAAAATTTCATAAGAAAGGTACCTATAAATTAATTAGATACCTTTCTTAAGAAATATGAAATTTAATGTCACTCTTAACAGTTTTATTTTAATTTCTTTAGAATATATTTCCCATAAAGAATCATAAACGTAAAGGTGAAAGCTAAGTACAAAAAAAAAAAATTAGACCGCTGAAAGTTTTCGTTAAAAATAACGGGGTAAATAATTTGTTCACGTAAATGTAAATTATTTCACTTTTCTCCTTCCGTAGAACAAATTAGCCTCCTGGAATTCGTAAATATATCATTCATCACATGTCAAGAGACGCGAAAGTTTATGACCTGCTTTGTTTTATTTTCAAATTACATCTTTTTTGGCACAAAAAAGCTAAGTTAAGTTTGGTTCAAAATATTTTAAATAAACATTATAATTTTTGATTTTCTTAAAATAAGTTTTGAAAAAATGATAATTGATATTTAAAAAATTTCAAAGTCAGATTTCCATTTTTTTTAAAATGGAAAAAAATGGTCAATTTTGCTTACTCAAAAAAAACTAGATTTTTAACGAAAATTTCGGACGTGCTAGGAACGATTAAAAAATGGAAAAAAATACCATTAATAATAACAAACATTTAGACGACAAAATTTTGTTTTCGTCAAGTTTGGAGTCTTTTTCATCATGCTATGCTCTTTTTTTAGCGATCTCGTGGAGGTACCTATATTTATACCTCACAACCTTAACCTATCTCTTACTTTTCTGACACTTCCTTGCTGTTTTCCCTCGAGACCTTTTCGTTTTAATTCTTCTTTTCTTTCTTTGGTTTTTCTTTTCTTTCTGATATTCTTTTTGATTCCAGTGTCCGTTTCTCAGATATGCCTCAGCCATCTTTTTCGTTTAAATCTTTTATTTCGCTTTTATTTTTTCTGCACTCAATCTATTCATTTCTTAATCTTTTCGTGTTAAATTTTATTTCCTTGCGTTGCTGTTCACTGAGAAGAGAACTGTGCTATATCTCAACTTAACCGTAGATAATGTTTCTGCTACGATTAAACCACAGAAAGCGATTAAGGTTATACGCTTACAGCGGCTTTTTCTTACGTCTAGGGTTCTTTTCAATCTGCCGAATGATTAACGTTGTCATCTACAATCATGTTAACATGTCGGCAATCCCGAGTTAAACTTGTCATACGTTCCCTGAGACGCCACAATGTCAGAAATACCCGACTTACTGACAGTAATTAATCTTGATTCCTACAGCTGCCCGCAACATAACACAACGTACGCTTATATCGATATCAATAACTGCGCGCAGAGAATGTAAGTAATGCTAAAAAGCGTACTTTTACGTAATCAAATTGTGATTAGCAAAGAAGGAATTACAGGTGTTCTTAATATTTCGACATCTTAAGAAGCATATGTACGAAAGTAACGAACGTCATTCTTCAGTTAAGACGCTGAAAATCAAGGGAGATAATAACGGATGAAACCGAACGAAGAATAAGAGTAAGAACAAAAATTTTTAAAAAAAGCGAAAATGATGACAACCAAATGCGTGTCTTTATATCAGGGACCAGAACGTGGTATCTCATTTTAGATAGAAGCAGGCATCTAGCCCCGAGAATACCAAGCCTGTGGCAGCACCTTCCTCATTACGATAATGAGGGGAGTTGGTGTAATATCGAAGCCAGTGGTCGCGGGACTTAGCAATTTTTGTCCTTGGTCAATATGTACGCGTATAGGCTCCCTACATAAAAGACCGTGTGTCGAATTCTGATTCAGCGAGGAGATCATATAAATAAAATTTCTGATAAATTCGACATGTGTTCAATAGTTTTCATTTTATTGTCACACGTGTCAACCAGAAACAATATTTCGTTAATTTCAAGTAAAGAAAAAGAAATGAAGGACCCAAAAAAGGCGAATGTAAAGTACAGAAAATAAAACCCATTATACTTGAATAAATTCGATTGATTTTATCTTTGGTGTACACTAGCAGCAGTTATGCAAAACAATAAGGGTTAGGTTAGTTTAGTTTCTATTATCTGTTCAAAAATTATTATAACTTCCTATTGTAAGGTTATAACACACACTAGTACTTGGTTAAACGTAATTCGTTAAAGTATTTTCTATACGTAATGCTTAGGCTATCTGCCGTAACGCCGGTATAATTAGTAAGACTAGCTCCAATACGTCTAGTATCTACTCTTCGACCCTCATCCAAGCTGAGATGAGTTGTAACGCAATTTGGGATTATTGCCACCATTTGCCCGAAGGCATATTTCTTGTCACCCTCTGCCTGAAAATAGAGGTCTTGTCTTGTTGCGAGCCCGAGATAGACTGCGATTTGGCTGGTATTTACCCAAAACTCACCATAAAACGGGATGTGACACAAGACCGGCTTTTACGTGGGCTCGGACAAAAATTCCCCGTAGACACCGCATACTCGGGATCGGGTTTGTCTGCCCGTAGATATAAAATAAATTTTTCATTAATTTAGCAGTGAAAAAGTTTACATTTTTGTTTTGTATTTATGTAGAACAGTAAAATTAAAATTAAACAAATTTTGAAAATACCTGTTAGAAAAAAAAATCAAAAATTATTCGTAAAAAACTAAATATTGTAATTAATATGTTCATTGTTATGAAGAACAATAACATAGAAAAAAAATTAACTTTATGATAAAATTTTTAATGACAATTTTTTGTCAATTTTATATCAGAAACTTTTTTATTAAATTTTTTTTAGACAAAGTTCAAATACAGCAAGTTTAAAGAAAATTAAATAAATGAACCTCATGTTTTTTCAGTGTCTTAAATAATAAACTTAAGTTAGTTCAATAGTTAAAAAACGGTTTCTTTGTAAAAAGACTAAATGTAATTTAGGTTTACGTGTTCGCTCCCAGTCGTGGAACCCAGTCACATGGCTGTCATACCTTTTATAGATATATGATTGTAGTTACCTTAATATGGATGTGATAACGTTTGAATTGCTCATCTTTCTTGGCGGAAATTCCTTAGTCATCAAAAGAAAAGAGAAAGGAAAGTGAAAGTCTGATCCTGTCTACTTTTGGGAAAATTTTTCTCAGCCGGAAAAGATTGAAGTTAGTAGCTAATTAAGCAATTTTTAAGCAAATACAACACCTAGCCCCCAAATTACAATTCTTTTTTTTTTTTTTAACATATGTATTTAAAATAATTCGGTTAAAAGAAGTGAGTTTTTTCCTCTTGCACGTTTCTGTGCTTAAACTTTTTTTTTTTTTAGAAAGTTTCAAATCTTTTACTGTCAACCTCTGTCGAGTTTTTCTACAGAATCGCAAGTCAATTTGAAGACGCCAGGTATTTCCAACTTTAGAAAAAAAAACTGCCTTTTCGAGTTGACGACTTATTCAAAAACTATTTGTATGCAAATTTAGGCTCTCCACAGTTTTCACTGAAATTTATTTGTTTAGGAATTTTCTTTGGGATTCTACGCAACATGAACTACTGCCTGCCAGTCTGTGATACTCTATCATTGTCTATTCTCGTTTATTTGTTCCAGTATACACCAGTTAGGTCGTAACTATCTAATCAGTTCGTATATTTATTACGAAAAAGAATATCGAGCATGTTCTTAGGTATTTTACTGAATGTCGGTACACGTGTTGAAATATGACAATTATTTATCTTCCTATTAGGAAGTATGATGGACAAACTTGCTTCTGTCTCCTTGTGGTTTTATATCAAATTTATATTGAACACTTTTAAAAATAAATATCTAGGGGATTTCATGGATATATGAATATATAGTTTTTTTGTTTTTTTTTGCATCAGTTTTTTTTTCCAAATTAAATAGAGAAAGAATTCCAAGATCTATATTTAGGATTTCTTATCTCGATGACCAACTTTTATTTATTTGATTTCTTCCCCTTTGGAGGTGGGAATATACATAACAATCACTTTTCGTTCATCTATTAAACATTATCAATTTTTTGTTTGCCTGAATATGCAAATTTTATTTTATAGCAATAGAATTTTTTAATTTCAGAATACAGTCAACACATTGTGGCTGTATTCGTAATTGATATTATTATGAATTAATTATCAATATCTATTAAAAGTACGGCCACAATACGCCGTGTTCGGGATGACGAACTGTGAATCTCTGTTCATGAGCTGGAGTAGTGGGAGGAGCTTCATGGTCGGTTGTCGAGAGTCTTATTTTTTAAGCTTGAAAAGCACATCCAGAGAGTCGAGGACACTTTAAATCATAGATCACTTGAGAGGACTGGGTACACAACAAAGTTTTGTACCGCTGTTATCAAAATCTGTCACCATATCGCCATATTTATCCGTTTCATGTACCTGTTATACTTTTATCCTTTATCATTATTTATTAATTTTTAAAGGTATACAAGACACATGTACTTAAGACTGAGCGTCATGACTGATGTATTGAATTTCACATATTTGTACACCAGCATCGCTTTTTTGATGTTCCTACTTCTCATTCAATAATAATAATTTATTCTGTAGGAATTCTCCGAAAATTTCTTGCCTTATGAGGCGTCTTGTTGATACCACGCCTACGTCCAAGTAGGACACCAACATAATAATAATAATAATAATTATCAACGAAAAAAAGATAACTAATGAGTGCTGAGCAATCTCCTGAAAGATGAAATTCTTTAAGCAACAGAAATGTCGTTCTACAGAAGGATGCTGAATATACATTGGTTCGAACATGTGAGCAACGACGAAGTTTTAGAAAAAAAGGAAACAAAAAAGGAAACTTAACATTAGGAAGAGACATTTGAGGTTTCAAGTGCATATAAATAGGAAAGAGAGCATGGAAAATCTGATACTCACAAGACATATTAAAGGCAAGAAAGACCGGAAAACAACGAATAACATACTTAGCGAGCTTAAGATGACGGAACAGAATTTAGGAGAAATAACAAAAAAACAAAATTATTAAGAGCTGCAAGGGATAGAATTTTTTACGCAAATCACCTCAAGAAAGGCGTTACAGAGAGTGAAAGTAAGACCAATGAGGAGTGCTTGAGAAAAGGACAGAACTGTTGAAGGCCATGGCAAAATTATAATCTTTTTCTGAAGCCACGGAGTCACTGATTTCGACGTATGTTTGGGATCTTGCTGTAAAGTAAATTGCCACCCTAAATGAAGATTTTGCGCTAATAGTTTTACATTTTCATCCAGAATTTTAATAAAAGAAATTTTCTTTGTCCAAGAACATTTTGGCAAAATTAAGCCGATGTGACTTGTTTTCTAAAGAAGGGTTCGACATAGTCGGTTTACATACAATCCATTTCTATTTAAACAACGTTGTTTTGTGCGAGTACATACACTGAAACCTATCGTATCCAAACTTTTGGCGATATCTTTCAAAACAAATCTTCCATTGCTTCCGCTGTTGCTGCTTGACTGGGCTGTGACGGCGCTGCGTTCTTGCCTGGACATGCCCTTGACATGTGTTCGACGGAGCCACATAAACAGCAGTAGGGACGACGTCCTTCTACGACCATGGGCATCATCTTCTCCTGGCACATCAACACGTTGGGGATCTTCTACAAACTTTTCCGCATTAAACCTGGAGGACAAAGTCCCCAGTCGAAATCCCAGCTTTGCTAACTGTTACCGAGACCTCCTCCACGTCACCGTATCGGGCAAAAAAGGCTCCCAGCCTAGCTCTGCTGATATCCACTGGGACTCCATGGACGGTCACTTTCGTCCTTCTCGTTCCCAAATACTCCATTTGTAGGCAGACAGATTTTGTAGCCAGGATGCTCCCTGCCAACTTCTTCGCCTCTTCCTCCGTAGCCAACAAGTTATCCCATAAAGCGCTTGATATTCTAGCCAGAATTTCTGCGCCTATCTTGAAGCTCTTCAAGGCTTCCTCCAACGTTTCCCTGCTGACACCAATTAATCTTTGGGTTCCTACGTCAATAGCCAGATGGAAGATTGTTCTCGTCTTCACGGCATCAATTGCCTCGAGAATTGTAAGGAACTCATTCCCTTTGATGTAGGACTCGTGCTTCTCTTTCAGAGATTCATAATATTTGACATCATTTTGGAGACTGCCATCACTCCAGGCCGATCTTTTGACAGTGACGTATCTGCATGTTCACCGTTTTCAAATTCACCGACATGATAGGACCAGCCTGGCCCAACCACGGCTAAACACGGGGGGGTGTAGATAAAAAAAAAACAAAAGAAAACTCAAACTTGGTGTGGAAAAGTTAACTAAAACGAATTAATGTCAACAATTAGCAACAAAATAAAAGAGAACTCGTTTAGAAAAGGAATTAAATACACAAAAGAAAAATAAAGTTTGGCTAATAAAAAAAGAGGACACAAAACAAGAAACACGAGAAGGTATTAAAACAAAGAAGAAAAAGCAAAAAACTGAAAACTGAAAATAAAAAGTTCAAAAATTTCACAGATAACTAAAAGAAAACGATTAACTTAACCTCAATTGATTGTCTTTAAAAAAAAATCCTCGTCAGGCAAAACTTAGCTGGGACTAGAACAAAACACCTAGCCTAGGCTAAGAGTAAATCCACGTAATGTTCTTTGCTTGAATTATTGCAAATAAAAATTATCACAAAAAATAGTTTATATATATATAACTAATAATCCGTTGGTACATAATCTTATAATAATATTAAAATTGATCCACAAAAAAGAGCTCAATGTATTTATTATAATAGAGCATATAAATTACATAGAATAGAAATCCAAATTTACCTCATTCGAAGAGCTTTCCTTTATATATATATATATATATATATATATATATATATATATATATGTTTATTTATTAACTTTAAAAAGTACTGTCCGATATTAATATTTAATAATTTGCAGAAGGGTGGGGTGAACTATATGACTTTTCTATTTCTATGCCTACATCCCACTTTAGATGTTTCAGTGTTACTTATAGGGTTAAATAAGATAACTTATTTTTAAACCACTTTTTTGGACTGCATTTTCATACAATTTTTTATTTTTATTAAAGTTTTTTTTTTTTTCGTTGGACGATTATTTACTAATTCTAGTACTAACGGTAGTGGGTATTTGTCTCATAATGGCATTGGAGTGATTAGAACTAGCATTAATATAATTAGGGGTTTCCTCCTCTTTAGGTTTAAAGTTTTTATCATTAAGGTTAAGGGTGATGTCTAGGTAATTAACTATTTTAAGATTAGAAGAATTCTCATTCTTAAGCCCTAGTAATTTAATAGTCCTAATGATTTTCTTTTGTAACTTCGCCGTTAGCAAACCATTACTATTGGGGATGAAGATGAGTTCATCATAAGCCCACTAGTTCTAGATCTATCTAAAGTATAAAAACATACTAAATCAGCAACCTGGGCTAATCGTAGGCTTCCATAGGGCCATCAAAATTGTCATTAAGGCACTTAGTCCAGATGGAATTATTCAGTGTTAAGCGATTTCCTAGAAGTTAAGATTATATCAGTTTTATCATCCGTTATCTCCATATAGTTTTTTTTTTTTTAAGTTAATACTATTAACTAAGAGATCTCTGGAGATAGCGGAATAAAAATCAATTATATCAAACTGAATAAACGTTGCTCTATCCTTATTACTCGTATTGGCGAACCATTTGATAGCATGACGAATCCTTCCAAAGATTAGCACAGGTTGTAATTAGTAGTTTATCGGTTATTTTTTTTATTATTATATTTTTTGAGATTTGGCCTAGTTCAGTTTTAGTTGGATTTATTAGTCTAGACTGTGTACTATCAGCGAATTTAGATTTGTGGTCCTTAAATAAAAAATAAAAAAATAACCATCTTTAGTATGGATCTTTCCCACTCTATTTGCATTATTTGGGGTAGATTCGGTATTTTTTCCTCGCCTGCTATCTAAATTAAATTCTAAATCCCTGATTCCGAGACAAATTCAGTCTAAGGTTGCGCTGGCTGAAATAGGCTATACCCACATGAGGTAATTTTGGATTTCTGCTGTGTAATTTTATATATATATATATATATATATATATATATAAGTGAACATTGAAGTCAACACTCAGAGACGACAGACGGTTTCATGCTAGACGCAATCGTCTGGCCGCCTGACGATTGCGTTTAGCATGAAACAGCCTGTCGCCTCTGAGTGTTGACTTCAATGTTTACTTTTATATTTATCTTTACATACGCTCTATCTCTGATAATGAGCATTTTATCCCATAAATATAGCACAGCTTAATACTATATTTCTTATAATTACACAGGGTGCTCAAAGTTTCTCGATTCAACTAAGATGTTATTCCGAAACAATTCTGATTGGTCAGATTCTGGGAGGTTTTAACCAAGGATTGAAAGTGTGGCATTATGTGAGTAATGTAAGATGTTTTTGACGATTAGGCGCAATCTCTCCAAGGGATCAAGAATTCATAAACAAATTTGTTTACAAAAGAAATAACTGACATTAAATAGTTTTTTTTTTCTTTTGTTTGTTTGTTTTTTCTCATTTTAAAACGTGTTTAAATTGTTTTTAAATATATCTTCATTGTTTTTGTAACTTAAGCTTTTATAAATTAGAAATAAAACCTTTCTAAAACAAAAAGAAAACATCATTAACTTTGGATATATGTGCGACAGCCAGAACCGTCAGCAGATTTTCTTTTAATGGGTCGACCTTTTAAGTCAGTGGGATTGCGAGTAATAATTTGCACAGTAAAATTAGTTTAGATCATTTTCACATGAGAGCATTGTTGTCACATCTGGTCCGGTGCTTTTGCTATGTATTTAAAGATTCTTGATAAAAATCTATAGAAGAATCTGCAATTTTATCGGTTCTGACCTGGCATCTCAGCTTCATCTGCTTTCCTGCTGCCGTAACATAGCTTTCCTGTGCCTTTTCTAGAAATATTTTCAGAATAGTGTTAATTGTTCTGGAGACCTTTCCTCTTTGGTACTTCGGTTTCACGAATTTAACCGCAGTACTAGATTGGCATTTAGGTTTCATCATTTTACAGTCGAAATTTCTAGAGATTGCCATAGTTTGTATGCTATTCTTCTCTCGCACTCTCGCTTTTGGAACTTTCTTACACCTTCTTGCTTTCCAGTCATGTTCGATTTTCAAAAATTTAAAAGCAATGTCAGTCGTCATGTAGGGTCTTAACTCCTGTTCGTTTTATGGCCTTAATAATGTTTACTTTTCAGATTACTTCACATTCAATAGTTCTTTGAGTTTTAGTGGCTTTATCGCGTTACTTGGGGGTGAAATTATTAAAAAATAAATCGGTGGCCAATTGAGGCATTCTAGGCTTCTCTTTGGCGACAGTTTATGAAAACCAGGAAAATATCATGTGAAACTATATAGACCTACTCGGTCGACTTCAAAGAACATTTTTGACACACACACACACACACACACACATATATATATATATATATATATATGTTCATAAATACATGCATTTATATATATATCAACATATAAATACATGTAAACGTATATATATATATCCCAAAATATTTACAAGAATAGTTAATTGGATTTATATTTCAATAAATTAATGAGTGAAATATCTACTTATACGTATTGTATTCACAAGAAAGCAGAGATAGAGTGAATTTTATGTAACGTTTAAATCGTGTGTGTGGATGACGCCCTAATCCAATGAGTCATTAATGTGTTTCTGTAAAATGATGATCTCATAAAAATTTATAAATACACACACACAATGTGTGTGTGTGTGTGTGTGTGTGTGTGTGTGTGTGTGTGTGTGTGTGTGTGTGTGTGTGTGTGTGCCGATGGAAGTAAAACATAATAAATATATATTTATGTTTTTATATTTGCGTTTGCCTTAAAGTGATTTTGTCTACCAATGTGTATACCTCTGCCAGGATGAGATTCCAGATGTTTTATTTCTAGCAGAATTTAAACTAGTCTTTGAAATATTTTCCGTTACTTGATGGAATCCTTCTGTTTGGAAGACAAGAGCATATGTTACCTCTAACACACGGAACTCTTTCAGGAAAAATAGAAAGAACAGAAGAGTTATTTCCTTAAAATCCCAAGCACATGTGAACGACTTATAACTGTCAGTTGCGTTCCTGGTTAGTCGACCAACAAGAAATAGTTTGAAGTAAATAAATAAAAAGAACGCGAATCACAATAAAGAATTCCCATGTCCAGCAAATACATTTATAAGCTAGAGTCTGTTTAATACGAAGTCGACAATTATCGGAAAATAAGAACCTGTACGTTTGAGAAGATGTTATATACACATAACTGAGATAGTGGCAGTAAATGCTGGGCAATCTCCTAACAGTCTAAGGAGATACTTGAAGCAACAGAAATGTGGTTCTACAGACGGACGCTGAGAAAACCATGGATCCAACATTGAGCAATGACGATGTTTTACAGAAATTGTAATATAATCTCCAACTATTCAAATGTAATGTCAATCGACGTCTCCAAATGCCTTGATCTATCCCCTATTCTTCTCTTCATCCTTTCCTCTATCACTCCTATTTGCTCTCGCTCCAACTCTCTGTAACTCCTTGCGTGCTAGTAGCTTCCGGCCTTGCTTGGGGTGAAACGCTTAAATAAAATAAAAGGGATATTTATACTTTAAGAGTTACAGTTGAAATCTCTATGACACATAATGAGGAAAAGGGCTTGGAAAATTTGATACTCACAGAAGAGATTGAAAGCAAAAGAAGATTAGAAGTTCTATTAGGATTCATCATTGGCGACCACAACATTAACAGCATAAGATATGAAGACACAGTTTTGATAGCAGATGCAGAAAGGAAAATACAATAAATCCTACAGAAAATAGTAAAGGAAAGCGAGAAGGACTAAACATCAATTTCAAGAAAACGGAATACATTGATGTTAGAAACAAACAGCCCAACATGTACTGTAAAACTTGAGCGGTGTTTAAACAATATATGTCGTTACAAATATTTCGACGTATTCGTTGTTAGTTTGTTTTGTTTATAATTTAAATGATGTAATTTTTACACTCGCACGTAGCATCAATCACTGAAATCGAGAAATTATTTGGCCGAGATTTTGATAACTACATTGAATTCTTAATATCAGTGTTTATATCTTTAAAACCTACTCAAAAATATTACTAAACATCTTACATGCATATTGAGCCATATATATATGACATAACAGAGATTTATGAGTAATGGCTCTCCACAGATTCCTTTGCTTTTATTATCTAGGAATTGCAATAATCTATTTTAATAATCTTTTCACCACAAGTAAAGTGTTACTGGGAGTAAAGAAAAATGGAAAAGACGTTCGTGCGAAGAAGGGACAAAATGAACAGGATTCAGAAGACAAAAGACAGCGATTGATATTGCACTTGACTCTTTCAAGATTGTAGGTGACAGGGTAATAGGAAGCCGTTGTTGAGTTCCGCTAGCGAGAACTATGAGAAAATAAACTATCAGAAGAAAACTTATGGTTGCATCTAGCTATTTTAACAGTAAAACCATGATGAGACCTAGTTCCCAAGGTGTTACAGATCCTTCTTTGGATCTTATTAAGAATCTCAAGATATTATTTGTTGGTTTTATATATATCAGAGCCTTTGGTGCACGTTGGGTTTTAAAACAGCCCATTCCGAGTAGACTGCTTTTTTTTTCTTTTTGTTTCTCTACTAGGTCGCATACCGCATTGTGGTATTATTGCTCTTGCAATAATCGGTGTTATTATGTATGGTGCTGGTCTTCGGTTTATTGTCAGGAATTGTGAGATTAGCACACTGTCAATGCATTTTCTTCTTAGTGAATACTTCTCTATTCGAGGATGTGGTCAGATTTATTACGGTGAACTACCAATGCGTTTAAAGTCTTGTTATGCAGCATAGTTCTTATAGTCATTTTCTTTAGGTTTTTGTTTGTTTCACCGATGTAGACCATTGGGTATTTTGTACAATCTTTTTTGTATATTCCTGCCTGTTCTGTTGTTGCTATTCCTCTTATTGTTTTAGAGATGATGTAGATGAATTTTAGGTTAAGGATGGATAAGTTATTTTAGATGGTAGCTGTTATGGACTTGATAGGTAGGATTATGTGCTTACTTCTGCGGTGGTTGTTGGGATGATTATTATTTATAGATTTTTGTATTTTTCCTCTCTAGATTTTTGTAGGCTTTGCGTCTGGCATTGTGCAGGAGATAATTCTAGCATTGGCTATATCTGAAAGCGTTTTCAATATATTCCTCTTCTTTGGGCAGGGATTGAGGGATAAGGGCTCTTAAAAAGCCTATGATTATTACGGATTTTATTTTATTGTTGTAATGAGAGAAGTGTATAAAATTATTATTTGTGGATTTTCGATAAACAGTTGTATACCCCTGTGTACATATTAAAAATACAGTAGTTAAAAAAAAAAAAAAGAAGAAAAAAGTACGTATTCTTTTCAAGTAATTTCGTTCAGTCAAATTTCCCAAATATCAGGCTGTCAACTGATTCGACACAAGAAAAACGCTCCAATTCGTGCTAAGAAATACTTTCCTGCGATATTTTAAACTAGATGTCCTGTTTCAGTTCAGGTTAATTAGACTTTAAATCGGTTTATCTTCCTCAAATTTGGAAAGATTAAAAAAATTGATCTATCAATATGAAGAATTAATAGATTTTAGTGATAAGGAGAAAAAAGATTTCAATCAATTTAAATTCGGTTTTTAACACTACAGTATTTTGCTTATTGGCAATATTAAATTTGATCTATTAGCTTGAAATTTGAACTAAAATTAAAGCTTCACGAAAAAAAAAAAAAAAAAAAAAATTAAAATTTAGGTTTTTTTTCGGAATGTACTTTTATGTATCTTAGTTTTGCTTAATAAAGCCAACAAAATTTTACGCGACTAAAATGTCTACAGTATCAGTTAATAGGCAATAAGTTATTTTTTAATATTGTTAATCTTTAAATATGGAGTAAGAGTAAATATTTTAAGCAGACTGCATGAACAATACCTGGTTTGTTAATTAACAATGAAAGAAAAAGCACTTGCACATCAAGTTATACAAAATGCTAAGATCCTAAATGTTTTCTAATTGCCACAAATGGCAAATTTTCTCGCCTTTTTCATGAATACTTTATTAAAAAAAAAAAAAAAAAAAAAGTTCTGACGCTGAACCAATACGATCCTTTGCGTGTTTACTGCCATTTGCAATACGGAAAGTGCGCAATCGTCATATCACCGATTGGTGAATATTCACGATTTCTACATGTATTTAAGAAGACATATATATATATATATATATATATATATATATATATATATATATATATATATATATATATATATATATATATATATATATATATAGAGAGAGAGAAAAAAAAAAGGGGGACCCTTGTGAATATGCGGTATATGTCAGAATGGTGATGGAGTTGTTGTGGCTAATGAGTAAATTGTAATGAACGACTGCGTCATGAATCTAATTAGCTATGTTTAGGATACTTATTGTAAGACCAGCCTCTCCACTTCTCCCTTTTGGCCTAGTGGCGCAATTCCCTGTTTGGGGGTGGGGACACATGGAGGGATGCCTGGTGCCGGGAATTCCAAACTTGGGACATCACCCTCACCCACCTCGTTGAACTAGAGGTTGGGGGGGGGATATCGATGCCAGCGTGACAATGGTCGCGAAGAACGAGCAATTTTGGGCCTTGGCCCATGTGTACATATCCCGCTGCCACCAGCCGTTGAAATAGTCTTCGAAGTAGCTATTAGCGTCTAAATTCCTCCTTGGAGGGATTTCGCATTATTTATCTCTCAGTTGTGTCTGTCCTTGGACAGAGTGCGCTCAGGGGCTTATCTGTCAAAGGACAGCAGGGCAACTGAGGAAAATTATACTGAGAGGTGCCCAGCCCTGGGGAACAGCTGCCTGCACAAGAGGGAGGGATCGGTGTTCGCACCGAGGCCAGCGCAACCGACCCTGCCCGGGTGCACGCGCTCGGGTCCCCACATTAATCCGACTGTTTCACATCTCATTCTCGTTGGGGAATGAGTAAACACCGTCTTCGAAGTAGCTAAGATCCACGGTGGACCGTGCGTTCTAATATCGACGTTGTTGGAGGGAGTTATTCTTTCCATTTTGCAGTCACTTGTGTCGTGGAGTCTACTCGATCGCAGGAACAAGCAATTTCGGCCATGATGGCCGAGGGAATTTCAGTATTTGACGGATCGGTGTCTGTAGTAGAATATGTAGAAAAAGCACAGCCGATATGCCACATTTGTTGAGTGAAGCAGGTAGAATTAGTCTGTATTCTATTGACTGGAGGGACGTTTGCCATCTATCGGCAATTAAGCCAGGAAGAAAAATCCATAATGAAAAGGATTAAAGATGCTCGGTTTACATAATTTGTAGCGAACTTATGGCTTACAAACGGTTTGCTGTACGAGGTTTGTCGTTATTTCCTTGGTAGACTTGAAAAATTTGGCATTGCTATGCAGCGGGATACCAGACTGTAAATTAGTGCTTTTTTGGCCGGGATTCCAGGCCACGTAAAATGGCTTTCGTGCGTCCTCCAAAAAGTCGACCAGCTGCCGGCTAAGATGATTATCAAGAATCAGTCAATAGTGGCGGAAACAGTTGTAAAAGTTGTTCGTTAGACTCGCACTCCCAGCATGGCCCGAAAGCTAGAGATTAGCAAAGACATAAGCAATGAGAAACACTAGATAAAAATTACCAATTCAGAATATACAGTAAAATATCTGATCAAAAGAAGTTTAAGACATCAGAGTACAAGTCTCCAGCTTGAAAGCAAGACCAAAGTCCAGCTCAAAAGAAATTAGACTTTAAGCTGCTTGTGAAACCCCTACGGAGAACCTCAAGTAGACAAAACTGCGTCTTTCGTTGCTTTCAATGTCGGGGGAAGTACTTTTCAGTTATCTAGTCTTTGATCGTACATCACTTGCACCGAAATTGACAAATGCAGAAAGAACTAAACAAAGCTAGAACAAATGGAGAAACTGAAAGAGAAGCAAGCCAAACTCGACTGTACTAATACGAGAAGGCATTAACTGATTTCGTTAATGCTCAAAGCACAAGTCATCTCAACCTCAAAGAATTCCTAATTCAGCAAAATACTGAAGATATCAAAGTTAAAGAATGTACTAAGTAAATTGAAAGCATCAAAAGACTGCAAGCTGAAAAGAAAATCCGACTCGACAGCTGTACACAAAAACAAAATGGATAATTTACGTCGAATATTTAAGTAATTCGCATTTTAGAAAGTATGCAAGAGAACCAAATGGAAGATTTAGATCGCCAACATCGGGACAAGATATAACGCATTCATTTTATAGCATTAAGATAACATTATCGGAAAAAAATAAAATCTCTACATGGCGAACGCAAAAAGTTCAGGAACCGTGCTGGGATGTGCGAAGAGGCTCTAGAACAAGAAGCTAATGTAAAAATCCAGAATGATTTTTCACCTTAACGTGATCTTTCCAGCGATACCGAGTGACTAAAGACAGTTTTGGAAAGCGGAATCTTAAAAAAAAAAAAAAAAAAAAAGAATCCTGGCATTATGAATGAGTAAATAGATTTTCAAAAATTTGCAGAATTACCTTCCACACAGGAAAAAAAAAAAATCTTCCGCAGAAAAAGACTTGGAAGCCATGATTACAAAATCAATCTGATTTTGAAAAAAAAAAGTCAGACAGCTTAATGCGAAATTCAGAAATCAGAGCAAGCAAAAGATCGTTATTGGATACTGAAGAGCAGAAACGGCAAATGAGACATTGTGAACTGTCAGGGTCACATGTCTAGTTACTATTTCTTACTGGCAACGAGTCTTCTAGATCACCAAAGCACTGGAATCACATAGATGGTGTCGGAGATCAATTATCGTCATTTAGGACGGGTCTATATTGTCTAAAGATAGGTTGGTCAGGGACATTCATATTACCTGAGAGGGCTTCACCACCCCGAGCAATGCAAAAAAATAAATCTGAATCCGAGATTTACCTTAACCCTCCCCCCACCCCACTGAGTCAAGTGAGATTTACTTGGCCCCACCACTGAGTCAAGTTGTGACACAAGGTCTTTTTTTTTCTTTTGAAAAAAAAATAAAATAAAAAACAGGGGAACCTGAGTGTTTCCATTCGGGCCGCTGGTCATACCACCTTTTTTACGGAAGAGATATTACGCAACGGGTGTATATATATATATATATATATATATATATATATATATATATATATTCTTTATATATAGCAAAATAGTAACGGATTATTGTTAGCGACCAGAGAATAAGAC
Organism: Acanthosepion pharaonis; assembly: GCA_903632075.3. NCBI lineage: Eukaryota > Metazoa > Mollusca > Cephalopoda > Sepiida > Sepiidae > Acanthosepion > Acanthosepion pharaonis. Next base: position 15,767 of record CAHIKZ030003058.1, on the reverse strand, counting down.
TTGTTATTTTCAATTCACAATTATAGAGACCTGATGAAATTAGTTATCTTGATGTAAGTAGGAAGAGGGCATGAATCCATCTGTTTTCTTCTTCTCGGTTGCAGGTTAAATAGTATACTCAGTTCTCTAGCATTGATAAGCAACCAGTCTAAGAAAAGAATTAATCTGAAATAAAATCCTTGGAGGCAACAGAAAACTACTCCGCAACTTTTTCTATGAAGTCATATAGTAATATAAGAAAATGGGCTCAGTGGAGAACCATGATCGCTGACGTCATGAAGGACATTGCATTTTAAAAGTATCTTTCCATTATTCACTTCAACACATTCGATTTTAATTAATCTTATCAAACTTCAGTATCTCACCATGGAGCAGTGGTTAACAAATTATTTTGTCTCGATTATTTATTATTATTTTGTCTGATTATTTTTGTCTCGAGAAAGGTGGTTCATAAATGGTTCCTTGTACCAAACTAAGCTAAACTTAGTAAATACCTGTGTGTTCCCTCATAGAATAATAGCTAGTGATGTAATCCATTTGTTAGAATTAGATCTTCATACATATCACACTCTTGTAACTTTGTACCAGTTTAAGTTAGGCTGAGTAAATACCTAGCCACTTTACGGTCATTACACTCTTCGAACGCTAAACAAACTGTGCGAAACAGACGAGTAGCTTTCGACAAGGCTTGAAATCGTAGCTCACACCATGGTAACACGTCTTTGTGGATTCCTGGGATGTGGTATGCGTAAAACTAGTATTCTAATATACAAAAGATTTTTGCAGGAACCAAATCGGGCCAATGAAAATGAATTAAATATATATAAAGTTATTTACCTATCTGTGTGTGTGCGCGCACGCGCGTAAATATCATGTAATACTTTCTTATCAAATAAATGCGATTTTAATGTATCTTATTTGGACATCCTCTCGAACGAAAGATGTCACATGATCCAGTTTAAAATAGTAACTCTACTTGTTCATGATATTATAGACAATAGTCCCTTCGACACTTCCTTATTGAGACACTTCAGTTATCCGGGATTGACACTGAACACTGCAATGGAAAAGATACTGCCTTATAGGGCTGAACAAAATGATGGCGCCGCATAAAAACGGTGTTTTGGGATTGACCTATACATCCACTCGAATTACATTTGGCAGAAGTCTGGGTTTAAGTGAGAGCCCTACACGTTCACGAGATTAAAGGCCAAAAATAATCCTGTCACCTCGGCATATTTTTTTTAGAAAGCCCTAAACTACAAGCGTTTAACCCGGACTCTTCTTTCGTGAAAGAGGTAGTGTATAGGTGGATGGTCATTTTTTTTAAATCATTTCTACCTAGGCAAGGCAATAAAGCCACTAATATACAAGGAGGTTATTGAGAGGAAAAGAATCTGAGAAAAACATTATTGAGAAGAAAGGACAATAAAAGAACCGGTTTTAATGAGACAGAATATATCCATTAATGTTTCACTGAAATCATTGAAGATCGCAGCTGTCAGGAAATCATGAAGCCGAAAGAGAGATTCATAAATGTGAAGTGTGAGAGAAGAAACGATTGAAATAGAACTTATGGTTACATCTCGCAATTTCAACAGAAAAATAATTAGATCTAGAAGCCAATCGTGTACTACGCTTAAATTCATAAATTCCAAGTACCAAAGACGAAAGATCATCAGTACAACTATGAAAATATTTCTAAAAAGGCACAGGAAAGATATGTTACGGTGATGGGAAATTGATTGAAGCCGAGATTCCAGATCAGGGTCAATAACATTGCAGATTCTTATCTGAACTGAATTACGAATATCTAGGACCACAAGATCAAATTTAGAAGCCATATTCAATGCATGGTCGAAAGGTAAAGTTATGACGGTATAAAGCAGATTCTGCCGAGAAAAATTATCTAGAACAACATAGTGAACCATAGCAATTTACTCGATATAGCCGTCCCAGTTCATGTTAGTGGAAAACGTTAAACAAAGAAGGCGAAATGAGTAACTCTACTGGAGGTTAGCATCAGTCATACTGATGGAAAGCAAATTAAGGCTCTCGAAGACGATTATGAGAGCAGTTTCGTTTTAGAGGCGTTAAAAATAACGAGCCTTTTCATGAGATTGAACTTTATAATAAGGAAATGTCAAAAATGTTTTTGCTGTTCATATCTACCAGCAAGTATTCTCTATGTTGCCCAAATTACTTAAGAGAAAAAACTAATTTTCATAATCCGCTTTCAAATTTTAAGTTAAAAAATGAGTTTTATCAAACTATTGTTTTGTTTACGGCTTTTATAATTAAATTTCTCATGTATTCATGTAAAGCCATTTTCTGCACTGAAAGTTTGTTTAACGGTGTATCAACTCCTTATGGGTCGTTTAATGCTGAAATTTAATTTTGTTGAGTGTAGTAGTAATTTCTTTTGCAAAAATATATTGCTGGTAATATTTTTTCAATTTTTTTATTCATCTTACAAAAATATATTGCTCGTAATTTTTTAACATGAAAATGTGTTGCTGACACCTTAACTAAAAATATATTTTGTACACTTTCATAATGTTTTGACCCCAGTTTGGGGGTTCACTATTTGACCATATTTTGGATCCTAACAGGTGCTACCACTCCGGGTGGATCCACACTCCTCAAAACCTCCCGATCAGAGGTATTGCTGCCGGATGTAGCTTATCGTCAAACCCAGGACTAAGCACTGAAAGTGGTAACTATCTCAGCATTTAGATCACAACTTGGGATTAAAGAGAAATAAGCAATGTTTAAAGGGAAATAAGCAGTGTTGATGTTATAATAGTAGATAATCTAATAATAGTAGTATAATCTAACAAGTTGAAACATATCGAACTGCTTTAATTACGGAGAGAAAGAAAACCAATGCTATGCTGGGTATCATTCTAGTGAAATAAATAATCATTCGTGTAATATTTCATTGTAATCCCCAATCTGCACACATGGTCCTGTTATATATATATATATATATATATATATATATATATATATATATAATGATGATAATAAAATAAATCTAAGAAGCCATGAATGCATAATCAAGATATTTTATATTTATATACGAAATGTTCTTTCATCGATAAGAATTTCATTCTGCTAATGATATTTTATTGCTTACGAAAGAGACTAAAATCACTATTTGGATAATTTGAGACAAATCTACATATGGTATCCAGGAATAAAAATCCCTAAAGAAAATATGTAGTTGAATATCCTAAGGCTCGAACTAGAACTATGCGCTGATATTAGAAGTCGAAACATCATTTCCTGATGAGCCACGACAAATTACATCATGTCGCAAATTACGTCAGAGGTTTTCGGGCAATGAAAACAATATCGGTTTCTTTCTCTGTCACGTGATTCGGGAAAAGCGTGATTGTGCGTATTACGCATTCCAATTTTTCTTCACCATATACGGAAAAGGAAGATAAAAAAGATTCCCCTCGAGAAATTACTTTGTTTAACAACTGTAAATCAAAAAAATATAAATAGCAATTCTCCCCATAAAAGTATCATCGTTATGCTTATCTATTTTTCTCTGTTTGTTGTATTTATGTTTGTCAAAGAAGTGACGGTTACGTGCCTGCAGGTGCTAGGGAGTTTGTATTTTGAACATATGGGGATGTCTAAATGGGGTAGTACTGAAAAGATATACGAAAAAAAACCTTCCAAAATAAAATTCTCAAGTTTGATAAGATTTTTGGAACTGGTTTTACACGAAATCTTTTCTGGGTTCCTTCATATATTTGTGGAGGGGGGATATTTTGCTATATTTGTAAGGGAAAAAGTGCTCAATATCGGAATCAGAGCGTTTGTTTAGTCACTGGATCTAAACAACGCCTTGGCACATGGCCCAGTGGATAAAGGCGTTGGTAAGATCCCGTGACTAGCCCCAAAGAGTTGTTAGTTTAATACCAGGCTACAGCAGTGGTTAACCAAAATCTTTGAGAGCTGAGCTAAAGGGAAATAACTGAGGCATTCGGAAGAGACATGGCACGGGGAACTAGAGCAATCTACCTCTTTGGACAAAATAAAGGGTTCGGTTCGAAATTCCAATGACCTGAAGAATGCCGGAGCATACAATGTCCGAAATGTTGTGAATATGGCAATGAAGATGAGGATAACAGTCCGAATAATGTGAATGATGTAAGTAATCATAATAACTAATCTCAGATATATATATATATATATATATATATATATATATATATATATATATATATATATATATATATATATGCATTTCTCGTTTGTGAAACTCTCTTCCGGCTTTTTCGCTTCCCAGTCAAGTTTGATCTTCAAAAGTTTAAATGCACTGGCAATCGATATCTTATTTCCTGTTCTCATCGCTCCAGAAGAATGTTTCTTTTTTTTCCTCATTATTTCACGCTCATTACCTCCCTCCCAGCTTCTTCGTAGCTTTGGCTTGCTTGGTGTGTGTGTGGGGGGGGGTGATATATATGATTGACCAAAAGATTGTAAGATTTATTAATTACATTTTCTACTAAATTAGCGAACGAACATTTTGACCAACTATATAATATATATGAACGAACATTTTGACCAACTATATAATATATATATATATATATATATATATATATATATATTAACTGATATTCGTAAAATTATATAATTTAACGTATGTCCAGACGCAAATAATTTTGAAGAAAAATGTTTAATGGCTATCTAGAAAAATAATTCATCAGAAATACTGAAAATTCGTGATACTTATCGAAGATCGACTCGATGTTTTCCTTTTCAGGATCCCAATAAGAATAGTATTGTTACTGAATTTGTGAATTCATATTTTACTTTCAGTGTGTCGTTATCGGAATATCAAAAGGGTTTTGCCGGCTTGGAAAACCAATTTAAAAGCAATGCAAAAGGAAAATGAATGATGAATTAAAAGAGACAATATTTTTATTTTGGGATATTAAACAAATTTCTTCCCAATTGTTAATTCACGCGTTTTTAATCTGTTTTTTAAACAATAAGAATACCATAACAGAAGCAGATTCTGGCCAACGAAAGATTATTTTGCTCACAATAGTTTCACGAGTATTCTAGATTATACATCAACTAAACTGATATAGACATCTATTGATCACATGCTTTTAAATTTTTATCATTTGATATCCTCTCCTACTCTTCCTAACTTCCGGCCCCCGTGATGATAAACATATCTCAGTTCCTAGTTGTAACTTATAGACAACACTATGATTTGTTTCAAGCAGTGCTGCCATCTGCCCTCTTCCAATTATGTCATGTATGCCGTAGTCGCTTTGCGTATGCGAAATATTCCTGGAAATAATCTCGAGTACGCCAACCTCAAAAAGAGAGATCTTGAGCTGCTGCTTGGTATATTTTTCTGATTTGCTCTACGAGGTCTTGTTGCCTCTGTATTTTCACCTTCACGATGTTCTTATCTCAAAATACTACAACATCTATCAAGATCAGTTCATGGCCGCTCTTGTGCACAAGTGTGATATCAGGGCAATTGCTCTCTAAGTGCTTATCAGTCACGATGGTCGTATCCCACATGAGCATCACTTGCTCATTCTCGACGACTGACGGTGGTGAATGCTCGCACCACTTCTCTGCATACTCTATGCCATACTTACTGCATAGCGCACAATATAATCTGAGGGTTACATTGTCATGACGTCTTCTGTACTCTTTTTGTGTCAGCTAAGTGAGGCCACTGACAATGTGTATATGCACTTTCAGTAGCTTTTCTACACAGTTTGCACACGGATACGTCAGCTGTTCTGTTGTTAATAGCCTACTTGATAGAATCTGTTCTTAAAGTATGCACTTGCGCTGCATAGATCATACCATCGGTTTCCTTCAAAAATCCATTCCTAAACCATCCTCATGATTCCGGATCTGCGTTTTTTTTTTGGAATTCTTAGACACATGCTCAGTGAAAAGCCTTTTCTTTTTATGTATCGACTTGCTCATCATAATTCCACTTCCCATCAACTGCCTGTCTCCACAATAACCTTGTCATCCAGTGCTCCTTTAAGCATCCGCATCTGGCTAATCAGTACGCACTCATGCAAGAACTTACATTCTGGCGTTACACATTCTTCTACCCTTATAAAATCTCTTCCGCTCTATTTTCGCGGTAAGATAAGCCTAGTCATATTACCCCTACGGTGTACGCACCTGTCCATGATCATTACCTTATAAGGAAATTTGAATGAAATGACAAAGTCCGAGATTATATATATATATATATATATATATATATATATATATATATATATATATATAAAAAATAGCTGTCAAGTATGATTTTACTTTTATTGTATGAAAATACACCAAGGTGTAAAATTGCTTTTCATGAAGTTTCACGTTTAGATTTTGCCGAAATTTTCCTTCAGTTATTTTGTATTACCTGAACATCTTAATGCTAGATCGAGATAAGAAAATGCCTTAAAACTAACATTACAGTAGCAAGAACGGTACCTAGTTTTTGTTATGCCTTTATTTCAACAACTTTGCTTCAGGCACGCCCTTATTTAAGTTAAAGTTATTCAGGTTATAAATCAAGTACAGAGTAAGTCAAACATTACTTCACTGTAATACCATTTTGTTAACACTTAAGTAATCAAGTTATATTTCAACTTAATTGATTTAAGGCCGAATAAAATGATTTCTGAAATTTTCATTTCACGAAGAAGCTCTTTTTCTATGATGCTAATCAAATTTCAATGATAAAAATTCTGTCTAAAATTAATCGATGTGCAGCAGTTGCCAGAATTTATTATCATTTAAGAAAAACTAAATACAAAATATATAAGTAAAGCTCAACTGAAATAGAATTATGTCAATAAAATAGTTACCTACACTATTTCGGCATAAATTTTCGATACCTAAAGTTTAAAATGAACTTTTAAAAATGAAAAAACATTCTTGAAGATTACATTTTACCTTTAATTGAAAGCTAAATGGTTAAATTTGTTATTTCCAATAAGTAAAATATTCTGATGTATTTCAGATAGAAATTATATAGATTGGAATGTCAAATTTAATTTCGATTTCTTAAAATGTTCTTAAAAAGCGGCCATTTTCTTAATTTTAAGAAATTTGTAAACAAAAAAAAATTATCGATTTTAAAATTCTTTCAATATATATATATATATATATATATATTCCTGACACGTTATTTGAGTAAAATTAGAAAATTTAAAGTTAAATTAATCCGATTTGAAATAAATTTTACTTATAGCATAAAAAGATAATATTTAACCATTTATATAGTGATTGGTCCTGATTATCATAGCTTATCTGAGGCGATAATGGATGGCCGATGAGTGACGAAGCGATGACAGCTATTATGACTGGCTAGAATTGATACAAAATTTAAGAAATCTAAGTGAACACCTTTTTTTATTGGTTTTTAACTACCTAGTAATTTTTACAAATGAACATATTTTTCGCAATTATCTAATAATTTATTGACTTTTATTTACATTTCGAAAATGCTTTATGCGAAAATAAAAAAAAAATTTAAAATACTATAAAATTTTCTTAAATTAATTTCTCTGTAAAGAGACAAAACTCTTAGATGGCGTAACCATTTCATAATAATGTCACGTTTAGACTTCCATAGATGAAAATAGGAAACAAATTAAGTAAAAGAAAAATAAGAAGTAAAAACTTATTTTAAAAATAGGATAGCGTAACTACGATTATTAATTTTTTCAATTTTGGATTCGTAAAGTTCGTTTCCACTTAATTCCTATATCACATCCAGGAAATAGACCAACACAGAATTTTACACGATTTTAAACTATTATCAATTATTATAATTAAATTTTTTAAAAGAATGAAAAATCTTGTAAAAATTCATTATTCATCGGAAAAATTCTATTTCTTCAGACAATAGTATCCTTAATATAGTGTGGAAAATTAACATCTTGTTTATATCATTATTTTTTTTTCTCGTTACATGTGTTATTTTAGTTGTTGTTGGAAGTCTTCAGATTATGTGATTTTTGGTATTCGGTAAAGCTCTTTGTGATTCTGTAGCGCCAATCTATAGTGCGTGATGAAGGATAGTCTTCTTTAAGACTTAAAGGATTCATTCACTTTAAATCATTTTTTTTAATCATTTATCGGAAAAATAAATGTTTATATATTAGATAGGTTTTACATTTCTGAATGAGTTAGGCGCCAAACCTATGAGAGTTTAGATTTGACAGGAAGATGATGACTCGAGTTCTCAGGTTAATATTTTGGTTTTGATATGAACAACGAAGTTTTAGAGAAAATGGAAACAAAAATGACAATTATACTTCACATCAGGAAGAGAGTTGGAGTTTATAGAGCAGATAATAAGAAAAAGAAGGCTTGTAAAATTTGATACTCACAGGGCAAGAGGAACAGAAGAAAAAACTCATAACTTAGAGAACAAGCTCGCTAAGTTATGAGTTTTTTTAAAAATTCGACTGCGGAACAAGGTGTGGGAGAGATAAGAAAAGAAAATGAAGAGTTACAGAAGACAGGAAATTGTGGAGAGTCATTATCATCAATGTTCTGAATGGACACAGTATATACAAGTGTGTTGGACAAAATAAAAAGCGCAAAGTATCCTGTTTTTAAATATACAATATAATTTATTGTCAGCTACTTTTCTCTACACATATTTTAAGTTAATGCCAGTAGCAGACTGGAACTAAAAATATTGGTTGCCAGTAGACAGAGGTGGCCCTACCACATATACAATGCTATCATTTAATTAGCATAACGAATAAATAAAACCTCCAAAAAATACATATGGAAAAAAGGGTACAATTAATTTTTTGTGGAAAAAATGTGTATTTCTTAATTACAATGTACATGTACCGTACATATTATTGACAGTAGATACCAAATGTAAATACAGAATGTTATAATTGAATTATATTTTTTTAATTCTAATAATTGGTTGATTATTTTCAATAGTTTATTCCACAATTTACACATTAACAGATAGTTCAAAAACCCAATACAACATTGCATGCAGTCCACTATATTAAGAGCAGCCGTTTGTCTTCACCAGATGATTGTGCGAATCTGCCAATAATAGCTTCTGCATTCAGTTCATCTTACTGTTCCTTTTCAATGGAGAGCAATATGCATGATTCCAAGGATAGCGAATTTCTTTACCATGCCTTTATGATCTTTAGTAGGTACATCCCAAAAAATTAAAAAAAAAAAAAAAAAAAAAAACATATACCATGATGAAAAAAAAAAGCCCTAAACAAAATTTTATCGTCAAAATCGTTATGTTATTATTAAGAGGAAAGACCCAAGACCCACCACTTATTTAATTTTATGAAATTTACAGAAATTACTTTTTGTACCGGTTAAGGTTTATATCAGTTATACGCAGAATTGCTTCGAGAATTATTTTTTGAAAAACAGGACCACCGATTACTAAAAACCAGCCCCGATTCGTAAAATAAAAATGCAATAAAATTAATACATTGTTTCATTGGAAAATCTTTGAATTACTTTTATGAATAAGATATATTATAGACACTATTGTCTACAGAAAAAAAATTTGAATGAATGATGAATTTTTACAAGAATTATTTATTATTAATTAGAATAATTTATAAAATTTTAAATCTTTTTTGTTATTAAGTAAAATTTATATTTACTAATCATGAATAGAAAATCTCACAATTCAGTGACCCCAATATTTTAAAGAGAATTTCGAATTTTTTGTGTATATGCATTGTAAATGCGGGCGATAATACATGACATTTTCAAAATTAGAAAATTCATAAAATAACTATGGTAAATTTAAAGCCAAAGTACCCAAAATTCAACAAACATTATATTTCACGAAATTTCTAAGATTACTGGGTAGTTAAAAAAAAAAAAAAAAAAAAAAAAAAAAGGCGCGTTATATTGCTCAAGTAATTTTTACAGATATGTCCCCCGTAGAAAAAAATTAGATAAGCTTCCGGCTGTCAGTATAGCAGTCAACACCTTAAATAAAACACTAACTCCGTGTTAAAAAAATTTCTGCGATATTTTAAACTAAAAGTAAGTAATATTTGTTTCAAATTAAATTAATTAAACTTTAAATCAGCTAATATTCTTCAAATAAAGTTTCAGAAAAATATATTATCTTTGAAAGATTTTCTTTGATAAAGTGAATTATATTGTGCGAATAGATGGCTGAAAAACAAAAAATCCTTCCAGTCAATTTAAATTAGTTTTGAAATATAGCAAATTATTTTGCTTATTGGATATAGTAAATTTAATCAATTAGCTTGAAATTTAAACTAGAATAAAAGCTTCAGGAAAGAATTTTCATTTTTAAATATTCATTTTAAACCTTAGGTATCGCGTTTCTATGGAGGTACCTACTTTTGGTCTTCAGCACTAACTTTTGATGAGGACTGATAAAAAAAGCCACCAAATTTCTTATCTTCTTTGAGTACTGGATTGAATACATTGAGTATAAATAAGTAAATCGAGGTTATGCTTGTTCTCATCAAAAAGCAGAAAAATGCCTAATTCGTTTGAAATGTTAACATTAAACTTAACCCGACATTCCGTAAAGTCTGCAGATTGCTTGATATCACGAGGTTAAAAGCTGGAATTTCACCCGCCTCCCTCCAAATACTGAGCTCAGATACAATTTATACATACTCATGGTCGTTTTGACGACACGGTTGGTGAAAATTTATTGGACTCAATATTCTATTATAAAAACGATTGGCGAATAACAATAGTTAACTCGTCGATCAACTCTGACATTTGCGAAGATTTCGGTTTTTGGGGGAGTTTTTTAACAGACGTTTACTCTAAATATATTTCCTCTACATATGGCCATCCAGGCTATCAAATGGAGGCCACCCGCTGTATTTAATAATTAGTAAGTTACATAACTTCTTTAGCTTAACTCCTACTAAGCTAAGATGCTGAAACTATTTAAATCATTGGTGTATGGCGTCCAATTTTTTTAGACAGGATTACCTAAAATCCGCCAATCCTATGATTACCAGCAGCCAGCAAGGTAGAATAGATAAAAAGAATAAAATTTTATAGAAACTTTACGCAATAATGTGCCAATTTCCTTTTTATGGAATATATAATGAAAGTGAACAAGTACATTAGTTTTTAAAGAAAAGGCACAAAAACATTCAGTTTTTAAGCGATTCTTCAAAGTGTGTCTAAATTTTGGCCTGTAGTGTATATTGTATCATCTTCCATGTTACTCAGTCGCCGATAATATAATAGTCGATACAAGTGTTGAAATTTTGTAAGTTTTGAAGCATTATTTTAAATATGTCATCAAAGCTGCTGGATTTTGTACGTATTATTTGGAAAGGAAATAAAACGATATCTGACTGTACTGCCACAAACACGTTTAAGTATTTTACGGGTGGTAACGTGTCTCTTGAAATAAAGTTTAGAAGTTTACGACCACCAGATTTTCAATTATGGTCCATTAAAAGGCAAGGTAGACAAGAATCGACTACCAGAACTCCAAAACATTCAAAATATTCTCATCGAATGATGCCACAATATTTTTTTTTATTATTCAATAGAGTTGATTTTCTTTTTTGAATGAAAATATTTTTTATACATTTCAATAGTTATTTGGCCTTCTTTAAAGATTTTACATTGAATACGAGTCAACAGAAAAGAATTGGGTAAAAGTATCATATCTTACATGTATTTATTCCTGTAGATACAGAAATTGTGGCGCAGGGGGAGAAAAAGGGAGGGGTCGGTCTTCCTTAGCTGTCCTAGTCCTAGTTAATCCGACTCGTGACCCAGTCATTCATTCATTGATCATAATTTACTCATTTACCACAAGAATTTACCCATCACCTCACAATCCTACATACACCAAAATACCGCATATTCGCAGGGGACCTACAAAACACCCCATGTCTTAAACATTTCAATGTTCATATATATAAATAAAAATTCCATGATTCATGAAATGATTGGGGAGGGGAGATGAATTCAGAAAACAAACTCAAAATGTAAACCAAAGATAAATCTAAAACAAAACAATATCATATCTTACATTTTCATTTAGTAACCCTCTACCTTGAGTGGTTCTTGGGCCTTGTATTGGCTGAATAGTAGATTAAATTGGTGGAGGGGGGCAACGATTTCCCTTGTGATGAGAGACCAACAATAATCGTGTAACCAATCTTGTGATGGTATATACAAGGCTTGCGTTTCTTCCCTTTTTCTACAATTGTAATAAAATCAAAATAACTGATTACATCAAGAAATGAAATTAGCAGAAACTATCCGTTAGTACTAATTATCATCTGACCCCTTGTAAGTCACGCATAAAAAGATACACGAGTTTGAAAGACATCCCAGCGAACTTCGTGGATATAACCAAATTTCTCCTATAATAACATTACAACATAACAATAAACGCACGAGTAAAAATAAATAAATAATACAATAATCCTCAGTATGAACAAAATAAATTCTGATGTTTCCACTCATGATCACAGATACATGCGGAAATTAAGAATTACAAAGGATGTCCGAAAAAGCAAGATATAAATCATTATTGATCCAATGTTTGTTACTCTACACATAAGAAATTTGTCAGTTTCCAGAACAACTGCAGTACGAAGTCGTAATCGAAATTAATGCACCTGGCCTATCTGTACACAACTGCAAAATACTTTCCTCGAAGAACATAAGGTCAAACGACATTTATCTGAAGGTTGATTCCATGATTTAGAAGCATTATTTATCAGCGGACCCCCTCCCCAAAAAAAATCGAAGTTTAGCACTCAGAAAAAAAATTCTGGGATGCAAAGGATGTACTGTTCGTAAACTTCATACCTTCTGGTCAAACAGTTAATACGGTTAGATAACGTCAAAGAGTGAACAGTTTTTTGTAAGTTGTTCGTTGAAAGAAACCAAGACATTTGAATAAAGATGTCATCCTTCTGCACATAAATATCACGTAATATACGAGTGTAGCAATATTATGAGATTGTGGATTTTAGAAGTTGGCGAAAATTCAATAAAGTAATGAACAAAAAATGTTTATTTGTTGTTTGGTGTCTTCTTTTTTTTTTATTTAGGAAAGGGAATCAGATAAAAGATGTTTTCCGCGCAGTGAAATGACAAGTGAAAACAGAACAATGGAAGTAGAAATTGGGTTAACAAAAATAGCTACTGAGGAAACGGCGAAAAACAAACCCAGGTGCTGTTTTGACTAGACATGTCAACCATTGCAGAATTTGACCTTAGGTAGACCAGTGTGACATGTGAGTTTATGAGAAATAACATTTTTGATAATTGAACGTGCGCAAATACGAAGCTTCGATGACGAAATGAAAAAAGGACTTCCCCTTTTCTTGTCACGTGTTTGTTTTAGCCAGTAGGATGAACTGGTGCTGCAGTAATGGGTGAAAATTGACACATTTTAGACTATGTGATTAGGTAAGCCAACTGGACTGAATGGCGTGAGAATTAAGTTCATCCTGGAAATCTCCATATATTCAAATGCGCAGTAGCGGTAAAAATCAGTCACGGAGAGAACGGTTGAGTTTTCGTAAAGAGCAGCCAGCGTTTAGAAAAACCTCTAGAAATCTCCCAAGTCTGACCCTGAAGCTAAGTTCCTAAGAGAAAACGCCTACATCGATTCCTAATGAAGCTGAGAGAAATCGCCTAAATCAGAACCGAATTTACTTACTGAAAGAAAGTATCTAAAGCCCAAACTAGTAATCCTATTGGCTTGTTTATTCCAAGGAAAAAAAAATAAACTGTAAAAATCCGCAACTACTTGCCACTGAAATAGAACTTCCCACCCTTAACAAGTTTTCTATTCTTATGACGACATTAAAACTTTATTGCCAAGTTAGTAGAATCGATCATTTACTTAAATCATCTTGTAATTCTGCAAGTTTTCAGTTACTATGACCAAAGACGTTTCGAGTGGAATGACGAGGTACTTCGTCATACTTAAAGAATAACAACGTGGGAATAAGTTACCAAAGCCCCAGACCTGAGCAATGCAACTGAGTAAGATCGTACGACACGGGCAACCTAACAAAAGAATTTTTCCAGCATTATGATTGTGATGTTTAAGCGTATCCACCGTATCATCTTGAATCCGATGGTGCAACCTTAAATTTTGGCCTATTTACTTCCTTTACATAAATTCGTTTATGAAATCAATACGCACTACCGTTATGCAATGTATTTTAACTTAAAATTAAAACAAATAGAACAAAATAGACGAATTAAAAAATAACTGTAAAGTCTCGTTTTTAAATTGTAATTTTATTTTCGAAATTAACGGTCTCTTTACAAAGTTTGCGCATTTTTTAATTTGTCGTCATATTTTTTGTTTGTTTAATTTTAAGTAAAACTACACTTATCCGACCCAAAGTAGTGCGTATTGATTTCGGAAACGAACTTATGTGAAGGAAGTAAATAGGCCAAAATTTAAGGTTGCGCCACCGGATGTAATCAGCAGTGAATTAGTGAACATTATGGCAGCAATGGAGGACGAACGACCAACAAGAAGACCGATTTTTTCTTGTCGATAACTCTAAAAACGGTAGGTTTCTTCAGCATGAACATTTACACGGAATTATGACGATTTGGGAAAATTTTAAGAGATATTTAGTGCGCGGGCGTTTGGGAGTTAAAAAGCAAATTTACCAGTTTCTTTAGATTATCATATGTTTGGAGCCCTCCAAGTGTACTCTACTATATTATATGCCATAACTTGGGGGTTGGGGAGACAAATTCATACCTTTGCCAAAGATATTCGTGAGAAAGAGAACTTAACAGTGCAGGCTGTAAATTTAACACGGTTTGTCGATTCTATTTTCCGGCCCAAAAACGTTACGCTGCATGCATATCTCTACTATTCGCTGAGAATAACAAAAGGCTACATGTTCTTTTAGTGACAACTATATTCGCCAGATATTGCATCTTTGGGTTCGTATTCATTAATGTCAAGACAAAATTCATTTCGTGAAGATATTTAATTAAATCAACCGTTCGGACAGCTATACCATATCTATTTATTTTTTAATTAATCCATTACACAACTTAATTAGCAGTCATTAAGTTGCCCGGAAGATGTTTTCACAGGATGACATCTAATAGTATCCCTGTTCATGAAAATACAAAATTGATAATTGTCTTACGACCACATCACGTTGAAACACCGTTTCCCGTAAGATCAGCGAAGTTAATCAACATCCAGCCTGGTCAGTACCAAGATGGGTGACCACTTCGGAATACCAAATGCTGTAAGTTAGGATGTGCGGTTGGTGTAATGGATAATGACTCGGAATCGTTATTTGAGGAGCCTAGTTCCAATTTCCGTAAACAGCGCGTAAGTGAATATAACAAACCAAAGTTTCTTGGGAAATGTGTGAATCCATCTTTTCTCCTGGTTATGGGTTAATTAGCAAGACTTGTATAGGTAAACCTTTATGTATATATATATATATATATATATATATATATATATATATATATATATTATATATATATATATTCATCCACAGACAGACTGTTTCGGTGTATAACGGGTCTTCAATGTGGGTAAATGTCCAACTGTTTCAGGCTGATCGAAACACGACCGATTTGGTATCAGTCAGAGATTCTACCACTAGGCCATTGTCACAGAAAGTAAGGGAAATTTTAACGTTCACCTATGTGAAATATGTCAGAGAACTAAATTCGGTTGAATAGCAATGCGTTAATAGCGGTATGAGTGATTG
>CAHIKZ030003057.1:125000-142500 GCA_903632075.3 Acanthosepion pharaonis | reverse complement strand
AACTAAGATATCCAAAGACACTGTACGTGGAATTATAACAATCTACCTTTATTGGACTAATAAACATGTTTAGTTTGAAATTCCAATAAATATAAGCCTGAAGAAGACTAGGCATAAACAGGCAGTTAGTTATATTCACTGATGCACTGATCCTTGGGAACCTATGAATCCATTTTTTCTCTCCCCAGCTATGGGTTAATTAAAGACATATCACTAAATGATTATTATAAAATTGCATATAAAAAAGTATTTAGGTTTTAGCATTAAATAACTCAGAGGTTGATATGCTGATAAACAAAAACAACCAAGCAAAAATAGGACAACAGTCTGAATAATGTAAATAGTTACATCTCATCTCAAATATAGACAGATACCCAATATTTTGTGGCTCCACAGAAAGGAAACTTATGGCTCCAATGCTGAACACAGACTGTAAGACACATTTCAAAATCTATTTACTG
The DNA here is from genome assembly GCA_903632075.3 of Acanthosepion pharaonis. Taxonomy (NCBI): domain Eukaryota; kingdom Metazoa; phylum Mollusca; class Cephalopoda; order Sepiida; family Sepiidae; genus Acanthosepion; species Acanthosepion pharaonis. Next base: position 142,039 of record CAHIKZ030003057.1, on the reverse strand, counting down.
TTTGAATTGAATAAAAATTTGAATTATATTAGAAAGAGGTTATTGACAAGCATTGATTGCAAGTTATGATGCAAATGCATTTAATAAAGTCTTTCTACAAAGAAAGTCACGGCTTTGAAAAAAGTGAAATAAAGAATTAATTTGAAAATATCTACCTAAGTTTTTTTTTTTATTTAGATTAAGATGTTTTAGCAATATCATTCTCTTGTAACTTTTAAAGTAGATTCATAATCGGTCGTATTAGGTGCTTGTTCTTGAAAAAGTTCAAGTTACTCATGTTATGCCACCCTAAAGAAATAAAATCAGAATTAGGAATAACATTTCAGAATGATCTGGAAAAACCTAGAAATATAAAAAAGTAAATCTGGAAAAATTAAACCAATCGTTTATTCTCTTCAAAAGTTTGGCAAAAAATTATTCACCATTTTACTTGAAGATGCTATCTAATGGAAAAACAATTGGTTTAATAAAAACTAATGATTAAAAAAAATATGAGTTTTTTTTGTTTTTTTTTAATAGATGTTTTCGAAATTTAAAAAAATTTTGCAGACACAGAACTCAAAACAATGTCGGTTAACCATCCATTAACAAAAGTACCAAATACTAGAATCAGATGCCAGCATTTTAAAGTAACTGCATTAAATGGAAACTTTACCTGGTGAATGAAAATATTTACATGTCAAGAAATGGCCACATATTTAATAAAGAAAAATTTCAAAATTATTTCAAGGCCATTCAGCCTACCCAAATATCTCAGGACAAAATTACCATTTACCCTATTTTTCTGTATTTGTTTATTATATTGACAGATGCTAAATGAAGAACTGTTTTAAAAAAATATATTATTAAATAATTTATGATTTTATATTTATGTGTACTTTTTAATTTACACCCTTTATAAAAGAAAAAGACAGGCTCTGGCGGGCTACAACGTCCGAAACGTCCAAATGTTTTTTGAGATGAGGACAACATTTACAAATAATGTAAATTATTTCCTTGAATCATAATGGCAAATCTCAAATGGCAGTCGTTTGGAAGTCATATTTTATTGTTCCAATTCAACGGTTTAAACTTGAATCATTACCTCATAAAAGATCAGTTCGAATAATGTGAATGATTCCTGTGCTCTCTTCTTTATCTCAAAATCTTTAACAGATAACAAAGCACTCATCTACTAGGAAATCATCGTTTGAGTTGAAACTTCAAAACAGTCATTCATCCAATCATCTTCTTTGATTGTTGGTGTCAATAACATTCTGGATAATCCTTATTCCATGGGATTATCCAGCAGGATAACAGTTTTACGAAATAGCATCTGCACTAATGTCTGATCAACTTTGTCAAAGTTTGGGTGTTATTTTTATTTATATTTTTAAAAATTCAGATGTCTTTCTCCTAACTGATTGCCAACCATGGCTGGCAGTCTAGCTATTTAACACATGGTAAAAAATAGATCCGAATAATTTCCCAAATATTTGTAAAAAATCAGTGTAACTCATCTCAGAGATATATAGAGAAATATAGACAAAGGCCGGAGTTTCAAACTGCGAAATGTTTATTATCTGAATTATGTTGAAAACAGTCATTAATTTTAATAATGCAAATAATGGTAATCCTAATCTCAGAGATTTAGAATTTCCTAATGAAAAGAAAAAAAGATTTCAGGAATTCTTGGTTGTGAGGAGGAAATTATTTGAATATGGCTCTGCTGATTTCTGAAATTAGTCTCAATTTGATTTACTGATTAACACAAACAGCTGTTGACTGGAGAAACTGAAGATGACTTACGCAAAGTAAAAATACCAAACTAAATTCAAGTCATTTCACTATTATAAGCATGTTTCATAAATCTGTACGACGTCCTTTTTTTAATTTGTTATTACTTTATTTTATGATGAATTACAAATGATAAAAATCCATCGAACATAATTGTCTGATCAAATGGAAGTTAAATAAAGACAGACTCACCTTCTAAACCTCCAATTTTTTTTTTTGTCTTCAATGGATGCATTTTACTTTGATTCAACATACCATGGAAGCCCAAAACAGCTGCACAAAAAAAAATAAATATTTAAATAATCAAATCCTATCACTGAGACAATCAACAATCATTAATTTTCATTTTTGAAAAGAAAAAAAAAAAAGCCAATTTAATAAACTCATAAAAAAATAATTATAATTTTTATTTGGTCACTTTCAGCAACTAGCAATTACTGAATCAAGTGACGGACAAAGAAAAATTTAAGTCATACTATTCTTTTTGATTATAACTAATTTATCAGTTTACGATCTTGTCTCCCTTTTCTGAGTATGTTTATATATTCATTTTTTTTTAGATTTCACTTTTTATAATGTGATTGAAGGAAGTATATCCTCATCTTTATGACATCATTATTCTCTACGAGATGTTTCTCCAACATAACACTGCCCTTCTTCACCCACAATATCAACAATTCTGAGGGTCAAACCAAATTTTAACGGACCGTGCATCGTTGGTGAAATTCTAAACCTCCATTCCTTTCCTCTACATCTTTGGTTCCCCAACCTTTTTTTTTAACCTCAGTTCCTGAACGTCTTATTTTTTTTTGGTGGACCCTTTTCAAACAAAAAACTCAAGATAATAATATTCTATTTTTCACTAACAAAAATTTTGAGATTTTAATAACATTGCAAAGAAGTATTATATAATTAAACTTTATTTTCAAATGAAAACCAATTTAATGCAAAATTCACTGCAGTATTTATTGTGGTTTTCATTTTAATAAACCAATTTTAAGTTTGTATCCTATTGGAAAAAAGAATTTCATATTTATTCAATGAGATCCTTGTGGTTGATGCTGCCTTCAGGAGTTTCTTTATATCTGGTTCCGTCGATGTTAATGATAGTAAAATGAACTCTTTTTATAATATCAAGTCTATTCAGAACTTTTGATAACAATTGAGAAACACAATAAATTTTTCAACAAGATGTTAGAAAAATGTAAAATTTTTTTTGCTTTTGATTTTAAATCAAAAAAACCATTCTAAGTTGGCTTTCTTCTATGTCTGGAATGAAATATCATTGACTCCCAATTTGTTATATTTTCCTATGGACCCCTAGAGCCCATAATTGGGCCCCTGTTTAACCAAAAAATTCAGCTCAGGAGAAATAACACATACTACCGGCTAAAAAACGTTAAACTACAAACCGGAAGAAATATTTCGTAAATATACTCAACCCCGCGCCGTGCATCATTATATATCACAAAACTGGGCTGGGCCCGGCTAACTCAAGCATTGCAACGACATAGATCATTTTCTTATGATCACATGGCATAGCGACCACCCAACAGTTTCATCATGTTGGAAAAACTAATGGCAGTAAGAGGAGTCAACGAATACGTGATCAAATGTCAAAAAGTACAGAGTATGCAATTACCTAAAGCAACAACCAGAACAAAAATACGTTATCAGCGCTGGCAGTTTAGCGACACCAGGTTACAAAAAGCTTGTTGCATCAACTGACCAGTAAACAAATTCAAAATGAAACAGCGAAAGCAGCGACTATTTCGACGAACGGAAGACGACGCTGAGAGGCAAAAAGTATGAATTCGTTAAAAAAAGGCGCTGAAATGTCCCCCATGTCTGTGCTGTAAAATAATAATGTTAAAATGTAACAGCACAGACAAGGGGGACATCATGATGTTCTGTAAAAGGAAGAAGACTACATACAACGACACGTGAATGTCGATATTTAAGAATACACTCAACCTGACAACAAAAATATAAGCTGCAGCGACAGACGTTAACATTGAAACGAGGGTGACACCAGTATGGAAACAAATAAGAGATAAGTATTGTAACGTACAACACCCTCCCCGGTCGTCCTAGACTTCCAACGCCGCAGCTGGTCGCTGAAGTGACTGCTTCAATCCCCAGCTAACCTTATCCCACGTTGTGATTTGAGGTTGGATCATAAGGCAGCCAAAATCGAATCTTTGCAGGTAGCTTCGTGTTGGGCTGGTCCAAGCAGGGCGATGACGTACAGAAAAAAGCAAAAACACTCGAATAAATTGAACAGGAGTAAATGCTGTTTTTATATCAGTCCTTCGTACAATAATTGGTTTATATCAGGGTTCGCATGCAATTAAATTATCAGCCCATCCCGCATCTAAATCGAAGTGATATTATTGTTGGCTTGGCAAAACTTAGTTTGCTGCTTTGGTAATGTTTGGCACAAAGCTTTCGTCGACAGATAATCATGTGGGACTCTCTCCTGTCTCGTCTCCGTCTTTTCTACTGACTTCACTTCGCGCATTCGTATTTATGGACATTCGCCCAAACTGGCGAATTAAAAGAATTCGATAATTCTGGGAAATTCCCTTCTTCCACCATCTCATATTATTATCTCCAAAAATTCCTTAGTGAGCGTGGGTGGTTTATTCACCTCCTCCTGGTATTTCAGCTCAACTTTCGACTAGGGGAATCAACTCCAAATTCGTTGTTTAGAAAATCAAATTTTCGCTTTACAGCTTGCATTTGCAGCTTAATCATTGCCTCCTAAGTCTGGGTCACTTTTCCATTGTTCAAACTGCTCAATGGTCGTTTATGTGTGAATTAAATCCTCAATTCTCCCCACGGATTTTGGTATTAACCCTTCTCGTTTCAATGTCTCTCAGTACATAACACTTTGTTTTAACAAAACTTTCTTCCATTTAACAGCGGCATCGATAAATAGTGTCACATTTCTCTCATACCTCTCCTGTCATTTACTAGTAAAGGACATCTCAAACCCAATCTACTAGTATACTATTTGTCATGCATACCAAGTTATGCAATAGTAATAGAAAAAGAATAATTTTCATGCAATGTTTCTATTGGTCATGCTACGTTTTTTTTTTTTATTTATTTATCATGCAACATTTCTACTAAAAGAGAAGTACTTTCTTCTTTCTCTTCATGTAAAGTTTATCAAAGTCTTTCCTTCTTTCTTTCTTTTCGTGCAAGGTCTTTCTCCTTCCTTTTATTTTTCATGCAAAGTTTTCAGGTTCTGTTGTGTGGGTGTTTTATGGTTTGTTCTTCTTTAGTACCATTCTTCTCTCCGCAGTGGGATGTTTTGGTTTTTCTTCAACAGGTATCTACTTCATTTCTACTTCTGACGAATTCAATTCGGTTCTTTCCTTATCGATATTTGAACTGTTTGGCTAAAAATAACTGATCGGAATCCCTTTCTCGGGTCGTTGCATACTCTCCAAAACATCATTAATCGATCTTCTTCCTATAATTTCTATGTTTTCCCTATCGCTTCTGCCATTGCAGCAATAATCAACATGGTGCCCATCCTGGCCGGCCAATTTATCTCTATCCCCTTACTATAGGTCCAAATTAAACTTTCTCTTCCCAAATCATTTAACCTGCCCTTTATTCGATTCATGTCAATCCTTTTTTATCAGCTTCAATAAATTTGGCATCTTTTCTAGTGTAAGTTTAGGGAATTCGTTCATTACAGGTTCCCATAATTCTGTACAATTACCTAAGATCTTGCCAATTATGCCTATAAGCGAGTCCTTTTCTTCGTATTTCTTCCGTTTTACCGCGACACTGACAAATAGTATAACAAGAAGGAGCCCTTCCAGCTTGACAAAAAAAAATGGTATTGGTCGCTCGTAAAGAGTCTAAACGCTTACGAGGAATGATGCGACAGGCATCACAAATTCGATGAATTCTCAAAGCACACTTTTGACATTTGTCACAAGATTAAACCGAAGATCAACAGACTGCACATCACCAGGGTGAGCAATTCGAGAAAGTTGTACATCCTGAGATATATCAAGAACGGGCTCGTGAACTGCGGCAGGATGAGGTGTCAAGCAAGTGACAATTTTATTTTCGGAAGCTGCGTAGAAAAAAAACGTTAATCTATAACGATGAAACGTGGTTCATGCCACAAAATGTGGGAAAAGGAAAATGCATCCTCGAGGGCATCGAAACATAAGCGAACATTAAACATCAAACGGAAAGAGTGTTAAAAAGAACACCTTGCCTTAGTACCGGTGATTGTGAGCCCTTGAAAGTGGGGATGCACGAAAGCATTACTGAACCGAATTTACCATTACAAGACTATACGACCCATGTCAAAATTTAAATTTGGGGAGTAATCGAACTTAATCCGTTGATGTCGTTAGCCATCTGAAGTGGGTGCTGAATTAATTTCAACTCTGAACTCCGTACACAGATTTAAATTTTAATAAGTTACGGTTTATTTTGAACGAGAGTTTTTCTTTTACCCCCCCCCCCAAAAAAAAAACAACAAAGCAATCTACTGTTCTTGCTACAAAGAAAATTGCATTTTTATTGGATCAGATTTAAATGAATAAAAGTAAATAAAAAAAAGTACCAATTTATCCATTTGCAACAAAAAAGAAACGAAAGTTTCAGAAAAGATGAATTCTGAATTATCTTGTCTACTAAAGATTTTTAATGCTAAATTAAAAAATTAACACCAAGTCATTGAATTTTGTTTAGGAATTCACGGAAATTGATAACTTTGATTTTAAATCGAATTGAGATTAGTTCTGTCACTCATCTAGAGAGACTAGATCAGTAAATACATTAGAAACGAATATTACGAAGAGTTTACAGGGGATGGCGACTCCCCTAAACCAGCTAAGAGATGCTTGTACAGAGAAGGCGACTTAGCTTCACCGTCTAAAAAATTAAAAATAGCCAGAATAGGACATGGTCGAGAGGCCGAACTAAGTAGAGCAGCACACCAAAATCGCCTGGATGTAGATTCGACTTGGAGCAGTCAGGACAATATTGCAAAAGTCGTCAACGGCCGATGATAGAGTGACAGTTTCTAAACGACGACGAATACAACAGACTTAGAATACAAAAAAAAAAAAAAAAAAAAAAAGACAGCAAGCTCGCCCAGATGGAACACGCGACAACAAGAAAGGCAGGGCAGAGAAGCAGACCTCGTATTTCATTACATTCCCGGTGAGAAAAAAAAAAAAAACAGAGATAAATAACTGGCAAAATGATTGAGAAAAACCTACTCTTATGCTAGGAAAGTATACAAACTTTGTTTCAAAGGAATGGGGGATCGAAATTTATTTCTCTTCACAGTCACAGTTTCAATGGAGGGCCGGGGGGATCGAAATTTATTTCTCTTCACAGTTTCAATGGAGGGGCGGGGGATCGAAATTTATTTCTCTTCACAGTCACAGTTTCAATGGAGGGGCGGAGGATCGAAATTTATTTCTCTTCACAGTTTCAATGGAGGTGGGGGATCGAAATCTATTTCTTTCACAGTCACAGTTTCAATGGAGGGCGGGGGATCGAAATCTATTTCTCCTCACAGTTTCAATGGAGGTGGGGGGGACTTTGTGTCTATTTCTCTTCACAGTCACAATTTCAATGGAGGGCGGGGGATCGAAATCTATTTCTCCCTCACAGTTTCAATGGAGGTGGGGGATCGAAATCTATTTCTCTTCACAGTCACAGTTTCAATGGAGGGTCGGGGGATCGAAATCTATTTCTCTTCACAGTTTCAATGGAGGTGGTGGGGATCGAAATCTATTTTCTTCACAGTCACAGTTTTCAATGGAGGGCGGGGGGATCGAAATCTATTTTTCTTCACAGTTTCAATGGAGGTGGGGGATCGAAATTTTTGCTCTTCACAGTTTCAATGGAGGTGGGGGATCGAAATTTATTTCTCTTCACAGTCACAGTTTCAATGGAGGGCGGGGGATCGAAATTCTCTTTTCACGGTTTTTTTCAATGGAGGGGCGGGGATCGAAATCTATTTCTCTTCACAGTTTCAATGGAGGTGGGGGGGGATCGAAATCTATTTCTCTTCACAGTCACAGTTTCAATGGAGGGGGGGATCGAAATTTATTTCTCTTGACAGTCACAGTTTAATTACAAATAAATAAATATATATTATTGTTAAGTGTGTATATATATTACATGACAAGTATCAGCATGGTAGCCATAAATAGACCTGTGCCTGTGGATGAAAAAGAATTTACATTTCAGAAGGCTGTGAAACTGTGCCTGTGAATAAAAAATAATTTCAGACGCCATCTTGAATTGACCTGTGAAACTTAACCTGTGAACAAAAAAAAGAGTTGTGTGCACACACGCAATATTTTTTAAACATAAAAAGCAAAAGTTAAAATTAGGTCGGGCACCTCACTCAGATTTGAGAAAGTCAGTTTGACACTATCCTATTTTATTACAGAACTGCCTTCTAAAAAATACAAGCAGTCACTAAGGCTCCTTCTTTGGTTAGATCCACTGACTAGACCCAGAGAGTTGTGGGTTAAATACCAGGGTACAGCAGTAGTGAACCAAAATACTTGACGAGTTGAGTTAAAGGGAAATAACAGACATCCAGAAGAGGCATGGCACGTGGAACTAGAACACTCTACCCCAGTGGATGAAATAAAGGCTTTGGTCCAAAATTCCAATCACCTGAAGAAGGCTGGAGCATACAGAGACTGAAACGTTGTGAATATGTCAATGAAGATTAGGAAAACAGTCTAAATAATGTAAATAGTTGTTTTTTATTGTCTATATTCAGTTTTATGATTGGCTAAATTAAACTTCATAAGTATGGATAAGACCACATTAAGAAGTGAACAGAAATAGGAATTTGTAAATAGCAATTGAGGCAAATGTACCGATAAATAATGAACAGATTAAGGAAAAGTTAGACATAAATAAACTGGTAAGAAGAACCTAAAGATTTCAATGGATAGTGATAGATATTCAATTTTAAATAGAGAAAAATGAAAAGGCAGACACAGATCCCGACAGACAGACAGACAGAGACAGACACATAGACAGACAGACATATAGACACAATCAGAGTTAGATATGAACAAAGATATATACTTTAGAACAAAATGATATCTTGATATAAAGTGCTGTTGAAAAATGCTTGGCCAGACCAAGGAGAGATTAAAAGAATATTTGGTCAGATTTGAAGAAGTGATTCAGGTTGAAAATACTTCATCATCTCAGTGTGTATAAAAGAATTTTGACAAGAGATGAATGCACTATATTAGACATAAAGAGACTGATACATAAAAAGATGTATATAGGATTAGGAAAAAAAAAAGTCACATTGAGGAAAGAAGAGTGAGAAAATTTGACACTCACAAGATATATTAGAGTGAGAAAAAGAAACAGCAAGTAATCTACTCAACGAGCTTGTGTAACTAGACAGCAGTACAGAGAAATGAGAGGGTTCGTAAAAATACAAATGTTACTAAGAACTATAAAGGATAAGGAAATTGTGGGGAAACAATTGATTTGTCTGTTTAACGGCATATCAACTCCTTATGGGTCATTTAATGCTAAAATTAAATTTATTTGAGAGCTTGGAAGTAACAAAAATATGTTATTCTGCTTTCACAATTTCGTGCATAAACATGTTTGTGTAGACAGTTACTAAAGGAGATGACGTATTTATTTTGTAGTTTGTTGAAGTTATATTTTGGAATACAGTCTGTTTTCTTTAAGAAATTATAGGATATTATATGGATTAATGTCATGAAATTCTTTCATCTTGGTAGTTTACCCAAATCAGCTTAAAATATTATCAAAGTTGCTACAATGCGCATATTTTTAACTTTTTTAATATTATATATATATATATATATATATATATATATATATATATATATATATATATATATATGAAATAGACAAACATTCTTTTTATAGATACAAATATTTAAGTAAATGCTCTGTTTATAATAAACAGTATTAACAACATTTACCAGCCTGAATGCCCAAGAAATTTTCATAGAAAATATTTGTCCTCCAACAGGAATCGAACCTGTATCCTATACAGAACCGTCATATAGCCTGACATGCCTTAACTGATTGGGCCACAGAAGATTGTTTGGTTAGCAAGGTTGATTTTACTGCTTTTTATGTCATTTGTTTACATTTGGATACACATTAAGCAGATATGAACGTACATGAGAGAATCATGGAAGATTGTAGTTTAAAAGCAGCATATATATATTATATATAAATGTTATTTATATATATATATATATATATAAATAAATGTCAATTTTATACTTTCACAGTGTTTTGTTTCTCTCACTATTTGCCCGTAGCTGAGACCCTAACAAGTGCTGCCTTCCAGGGTCAGAGTAGACCTGGAAAGGAAAGCAATTAAAAGGAACCATGATTGCCCACATCCTGAACGGACATGACTTTATTACAGGCTCTCCTTATCCAAAAGGGATATGTTCCAAGACCCCAGCATATACCCGAGACTAGAGACTTTAACGAACTATAAGTACCTTTTTTTTTCTAACATACTTGATAAGTTCTAGATGATGACCATAGTAAGTATGATCCTCAATGGGTGCCCCCATACTTTTGGCCTAGTGCCACATCTAAGCTATGCTTAGAAAATCACTGAACTTTATAAAATGGTAAATAATAAGGATTTCATTATAGTTGGTTCATATTTTTATAATTTAGTAAATGTTTATAAATTTATGAACAAAAAATTGTTAGCATATCTATTCCTTTGTAAATTGGTAAATGATAAATATTGCATTAATTCTAATTGTATGAGTTTTTAGATTGTTGTAAATATAAAATTATTCTTGTAAATAATCTAATAAATAAATAGTGTTTAACATTTTTGTTGTCAGTTCTCAACAAAAAACAAAGTATAAATTCACTTTCATCATATTTATGCTTTATTACAATTCTTTAATTTCATTGCTTTAAACATTTAAAATTTAACATAAGATTAGTGATACCATTTTTAACTCATTCCACTTTGTGATGATTTTTTTTTTTCATGTAAATTCACTTTACGGTTAAGTAATACAATGGACATTTACTTTAAAAGATTAAACTATGAGTCAGTTAAAGTTAGAGGAAATTTTTTTATAATCTACCTATACTGTTAATATCCTTGAGAAAGGCATGAATACAACTTTTCTTCCCCCAGCTATGGATAAATAGTAGGACAGACTGGTTTCTATAGCCTTGAGTGGCAACCAATCTAGAAGGAAAACTAAAATTAAAACCGTATTTAGCCTGGGTGAAGTACATACTATGCTGCTAAGGAAAGGATTGTTCACATTGGCTCAAGCCCACTCTAGTTGACTCCTTTTGTTTATATTGTTTATTAGGTTGGTGCAAAAATAATGTCATTTTTGACGTTCAACTTAACGTCAAAAAACGACATTATTTTTTTTGCACCAACCTAATAAATGTAATAACATTTAAATTATTAAAATGAATTTTTTTTTTACTAATTATTCTAAAAAACAATTTTCCCATTTTCTTTTTGCTGCTTTTTTTAAATCGATACAAAATAGTAATGGTACTATTAGAACTGTTTTATTTAATAAACATTCATTAATTTTCTGAGCAAACAGTAGTACTATTGTTGGTTAAATTTTACAAAACACACACACTTTCAGGAAAAAGACTGTAACATTTTTATATTTAGTAGATGTTCTCCAATTTGGTGAATTTTACAAATCTTTCCAGGCTGCACATATATAGGTATAATGATGTTTTCAGATCAAAATACAGAAATTGTTTATATCCAAAAATCTATACAGAGGTCATGTTCATTTGCAGAAATTTTTTCTTATTTTGTAAAAAACAGAAAATGCAGCTGAATAAATAAAATCATGACATGAATTTAAAAAACTAGTCTAAGGGATATTAAATTAGGTACCTTAAGCAAAAAAAAAAAAAAAAGTGACACCTAAGATTTAAAATGCATTTAAAAAATTGAAAAAGAAATTTTCTTGAATCTTTTCTTTGATCTAATTTCAATCTAATAGTAAAATCAATGTTCACCACCATTCAATAAGCAAGATATTTTGCAGTATTTCAAACAAAATTTAAATTGATTGAAATTATTTTTTTTTTTCGCTTGAAATTGGCCACTGACAAGATTCTAAAAAAAAAAAAAAAAAAAAAAAATCAAATAAAAAAATTTGTCGACATAAAAAATTCCAAGATGTTTCTTTTCTCTTAAATAACAAAACAAAATACTGTTTTGGGCATTTTTTTTTTTAATTGGTATGCTAAATTTTTAATGAATAATAATGAAAAACCATAACCGTTATGTGCCATATATATATGATATAACGATATATAAATTCTATTGATTTTATATGACAAGGCAGAATTTTTTCCCCTTTGCAGTGTTGCTATTTCTTTTCTAAAAAACCAGTTTTCAAAAAGGCTTTTTTTTTTAATTCTGTCCTTATTTCATACCCATATGTGGGGGGGCAGGAGATTCATACCTTTCCTAAAGATTAAACACATAAGTGAATGTTTGGATTTGACTGGAATTTGAACTCACAATTCTGATTCCTCAATCTGAGCTGCTATCCATTACATCATATATATATATATATATCTTTAACGATATATCATTTTACATTAAAGAACAATATTGATTGAAAATGAAGAGAAAATGGAAAAAAAATGCCTTTTCGTTATTTTGGACTAACAACCAAAACAGAAATTGGAACTGCGATCCTATTAATAATTCAAACCAGAGATCCATTATTTTAAATGTTAATCCATGCTTTAAACTTTAGTTCCCAAGAAGTTATTTTTAGGTATTTCAGTCAGCCCAACGTTTTTAGATTTGGTGATTGTATATAACTAAAATTCTTCAAGAATAGTTAAATGACAAACTAATAAAGTGACGCACTTTACTGAGCATGATCAGTGTTAAGATTTGGTGTAATTTTTCAAGCCTTTTAAAATAAAAGCTTTAGAGTACTATTTTAAAATGTCGAACATTGTACATCAACCTTGCATTAGTCACATGGGGTGGTTTGTATTGTTTTTTAAAATATCTCTTTTCCTCGTTCATATAATTTTTTTATTTAGATTCTTTATATATATGGGATAACTATTATAAATTTTACATGGTAAAAAAGTTCTTGTGGGAAGATGATGCTAAGAAAAATAAACTTCTGTAATCCAAGGTCCTTTGATATTAGTTTGGGACATTGGTTAATTTTATAATGTTAAACATGGTATACACAAAAATCAATTTCTGTTTTTTTTTTTTTTTTTTATACCATTTATATTGTTTTTAAAATTGTTTTTATGATCAGGTGTTTTTTTTTAAAAAACAAAATATAAATAAATTATTTTCAATTATAATTTTTGAAGATAGTAATCATGAATTTTTTGGTGATCAGTTGCATTATCATCAGTAATTTTTTTTTGAGGGCTTAAAATTCCTGCAAAATTCCATTGGATTTCACTGGATTCAGTTTAAACAAATATATACAGTTTGTTTTTAGATTAAATACTGAAGGCTTCTTGAATTGGAATACAAAACATTCAAGTGACTACTATAATTAATCCAACTCCTTTACAACAGGAGTATCAAAAACGATAATGTATTTTTGTTTCTGTTTATGTTAAATAAATTCATTTGGTTCTCCAAGATAAAGGAATAACGAAGATTATTTTTTTAAACAAACCTTTATTGTTGGCAGAGTGCTGTAACGGCAATATGGTCTATTTTGGTCCATGAATGGGAGTTTCCATTTCTTGTCAGTGTTATATGAGGTCATGAAAAGTCTGTACGTCTGATAGAGCTGATTCAACGTGACCTGGGGAAACAAAACAAAAATCATCGTTTTAAAAAGGTCTGCTCAATATATATGGAAAACTAATATTTATTTAACAAGGGAAATGCCTTGTGGATAATTTAAGTTGAGGTAGGCTGAGGTAGACATTGGATAATTTTAGACATATATATATATATATATATATATATATATATATATATATATTTCAAGATAAAGATGGATTGGTGCTCTACGGTGGAATTCTTAAAAGAGATGTTTTACAGTTGATGCCAGATATAATTAGGTTAAAAAACATAACAACAAGCCTTTAACAAGTATTTAAATGAAAAATTTGATAACTTACCATGAAGGCAAGCAATTTGCAAGCAATGTGTGATGCTGTGCAGGGTCAACAACTGTGTCTCTTGGTTCTCAGAATTGACCAAGTGGATCTGGTATCTCCAGAGGTCTCAACATTGGTAATCCAAATATAAATGTTCATATTGGCCATGGCTCAATTAAAGACCGGGTGGCCATGGAGGCAATGTTAATAAAAATGTGAAGTTTTGTTATTTTGTTTTCTGCCTTGTGAAAAACATAATAAAACACCTAGAATAAATGGAAATTGATTTAATTGAGTCAGAGCATAAACTCCCTATATGCCCCTAATTCTGATGTCTTAACGAAAAATTTAAATAATTTTATATTTAAAAATAAAGATATTGTTTAAATTTATATGAACTAACTATTCATTGTAAACACAATATTTTTTAACAGATTCAAGGGTCAAAATACTTTCAATGGATATGATATGTCGCTTTTAAATTTATATAGATTATACTTTTATATATATGGTCGTGTGTCGATATATATATATATATATATATATGTGTGTTATATATATATATATATGTGTGTGTGTGTGTGTGTGTATATATATATATAGATGTGTGTGTGTGTGTGTATATATATATATATATATATGTTATGTATATATATATATATATATATATATATATATATATATATATATATATATATATATATATATATATATATATAAGATGGTGTGTGTGTCTATATATATATATATATAAATATTGTGTGTGTATGTATATATATATATATATATATATATATATATATATATATATATATATATATATATATATATATATATATATATATTTAACGTATGTTCTGTATGTATATATATATATATATATATATTATATATATATATAGGTGTGTGTGTGTATGTGGATATATATATATATGTATGTGTGTGTATATATATATATATAGTGAATGTCTGTGTATTTATGCGTATATATAATATATCTGTATATTGTTATTATAGGTATGTATATTAAAAATCATCAAAATATATATTTATATGGATGTGTGTGTGTGTGTGTGTGTGTATGTGTGTGTTTCAATGTGATCCTTTGTCTACACATTGCAAAGCATGAAACCTTGTGGTTTGTGTATGTATCTATGCAACTTTATTTGTGTCTATTAAATAGGTACAGACCAAAAATAAAACTAATTTATAACAGAAGTTGAAATATAATCTTTTACAAAATTTAGAAGACAACAAAAATAAAAATTCTGTAATGTAAGATTTTTTTTATATATATTGTTTATATATTTAAATAACTACAAAAAATAAATAACTTTAAAAAAGAAATTGTGACAAATTTCTTTTAAGGAAATATACATTAGCATAACAATAAAAATTCTATAATGTAAGACTTTTTACATAAAGTGTTAATTCAAATGTAGTCAGAGTTAATAGAGATTTACTCCAATGGCAATGACTCTTTAATTGCTCCTGACTCCACAGCCCTGATTTATAGTGTTTCATTTCAATGAAAAAATTAAGATGTTGCTTTATATGATATTTTCAAATTCCTGTTATTCTTTTATAATGGACTCTTAAAAGGATTAAATTTAGATTTTAACAATCTTAAACTTTTGATCTTTAAACCGTTATCTATTTTTCATATCCTCATAATACAATTCATTAGAATAAATTCTGATTTTAGTGACTTCATTCCAACAACTTTAATTGGTATTTCTAGCTATTAGTACTATACATCTTGTAGTTGTTTCAAGTTCTTTTGAATTCTCGTTCCACCCTTTTTAATTGCTTTAGTACAACACACTTATCCTCTCTCAAAACCACTTGTTTTTGACGAAATAAAGCAAATATATATAATATATATATATATATATATATATATATATATATATATATATATATATATATATATATATATATATATATATATAGTGGGGGAAAATAAATATTTGTACACTTGAAAAATTGTATTTTTATAAATGTAAAAGCCTTAAAGAAAACAAATCTCGGCACATTTTATGTATAAAGACACATACTATTAAAAAATAATAATAAATTTAATTAATTCTTATTCTAACAGAAATTAATGCATTTTTTAATTCTAACTGGTGAAAAAAGTATTCGTACAAATCAATTATTAGAATAAAATAATCAATTATGAAAAAAAGTATATTCTAGAATGTTCCAGTAATGTTATCAGTAATTATAGTTAACGCTATTAGCCATTATCAGAGCATTCTGCAATTTCTAGTCTTACGAGAAGGTTCTAATAATGCCTAAAGGTAAAGAATTGACTATTTCACAAAAACAACACATTTTGTCTCTTTGGAAAGATGGGAACAGTTACAGAATGATTTCTAACAACCTGAATATTCCTTTTACTACAATTGCTTCGTTCATTGCAAGGTTTAAAACTCGTAACAGCATCAAAAACCAAAGACGAACAGGTGCTCCGAGGAAGATTTCTCTAAGATCAGCAAGGATATTAGGATGCCAGATCCAACAAAATCCACAGGTTACCTGAGAAGAGCTGCAGGAACATCTGCGTGCATTAGGGATTAAAGTAACCAAGCGTACAATAAGTAATGAACTACACAAAAACAGTCTGAAATCATGCATCCCAAGGAAGACTCAGAAACGACACAGAGATGCTAGGCTAAAATTCGTTAGAGAGCATAAGGATAAAGAATATTCGTTTTGTGAAAAAGTACTATGGACAGATGAAACTAAAATAGAGTTGTTTGGTCATAATTATCAAAATCATGTGGGAGGAAGGACGGTGAAGCCTACTTACCAAAGAACACGTTGCCAACTGTAAAGTTTGGTGGTGGCAGTATCATGATCTGGGGCTGTTTTTCTGCAAAAGGTGTTGGCAGAATATCAATAATAGATGGCAAGATGAATGCCAAAAGATACCAGAAAATCCTGCAAGACAATTTAATGCATTCTGTTGAGAGACTTCGGCTACCTCCTGATTGGGTTTTCCAACTGGATAATGATCCTAAGCATACCGCTAATCTACAAGGAAATGGTTAGCTGAAAGTAACGTTGATGTCTTGCAATGGCCAAGTCAGTCCCCAGACTTGAACCCA
>CAHIKZ030003057.1:100000-120000 GCA_903632075.3 Acanthosepion pharaonis | reverse complement strand
AGAAAGTACAAAGAAACAAATCAAAAAGGAATGTAACTGCTTATTGAATGTGGATCTAACACAAAAACAAGCAATGTTATCTTATTTAATTATTAGTTGTTATTTTGGGGTTTTCTTTGAATTCATTCTTTGACATTCAACACTGGATGTAATTCACAATTCCATTTAGTCAACAGTTTTATTTAAGCCTAAGTCAAGCCTTAATTTTTTCATGGTCAAAGACAGACTTATATTTTATGATGAATGAAATAAAAACGTGCCAATGATGATGAAATAAGAGTAAAAAAATTTTTTTTAAAGTCAAGAAAATTCTGGAGATTAGCTTCTTAATTTTTATTCTTTAATTCTCAGTGTTGCACGCTTCCTGTTGAAGCAAGTGTGGAAATATATTATATGCAAAGAAAAGGTGGCGAAAGTAACAATTTTCAAAGTGAATTTATAAACACAAAAAAAAAAAAAAAAAAAAAAAAAAAAACACATTTAAGACTTTTCCAACCTCACTGGTACCAATACAGATTGAAGACATAACTTTCAAGGTAGTTGCTAGAACGTAAAAGGAAAAAAAAAAGAAAAAAAAGAAAAAAAAGAAAAAAGCAGTACATATGATCTGATGTTTTGGGGTATAGCAAAAAACAAACCAGGGCCGACTGTTACAGATTCTAACTCAATTGTTCAATATCAATGTGTGACCAGTCAGTACACTAAGTTCAGTATAGTATAAATATTCACGTAAATTTGTTCATACTGAGGCAGTTTAAACTAACCTGCTTCAGTTTTCAAGAACCCTCATTTTCATATTTGACAGCATACTGTTTTTTTTTTTAAGTTTAAAAAAAAAATTGCAACAATGCATATGTATACCTCCTGATGAGTGAACCAAATGATTACACAGAAGGTTGATATGCTGAATATAACATCTATGAGATAAGTAACTGTATACATATATTACACACACGTACACTTCCATAATAATTCAAGAAAAAATGAAAATTATAGAAGGATAAATAAGAAAAAGGAAATAGTGAGGAAAGGAAAGAAGAGAGGGCGGAAAGAAGAGAAGGAGAAGCATAGGTAAGGAACAATTCAATATAGAGAGAAGGCGAGAAAAATAGAAACAAAGATGAGTGAAACGAAGAAAGACGTGTGAACATTAGATAGAGAAGAAAAACAAGAAGGAAAGAAAGAGTAGAAGAAAGAGAAAGTGAGAGATTTGTTAAAAAAAAAATAAAAAAAATATAAAAAGAGATGAGAAAGAAAGTTGAAAGAAGGAAAAAAACAAATAAAATAAAAAATAAAAAGAATAATCCTGAAGACAATGCAGAAAGCACTGGACAGATGTTTCATATTTCCAGTGCTTCCTGCATTTTATTAAGGATTCTTCTAGACTATGAATTACTATATGATTATTTAAATCCCCTAAAATTTCTATCACACACACACACATATATATATATATATATATATATATATATATATATATATATATATATTTTTAAAAAAAAATAAATAAATAAAATTAATGCACAAGTCTAAAAACTAGAGCTAAAATGACAATTTTTTTTTTTTTTTAATGATCAGTGAAGAAAAATCATTTTCTAGGAATCACATCTGTCAACTATCGCACAAAACGGCTTGGTTTAGACACGTTACCAGACATGACATTTGACTGAAACCCATTATGCAAGTCACAGCTTACATAAACAACACTGCACAAAGTGGTTTCATAACATCAACGCTTGAGCAGGACTGACTCTTTCACAGCCCAGATGTTCTATGGCTACCTGCTCCAACAGTTACTCATCAGTTTCTTCATTACCCATTTGCTAGTCGTACTCCCTTCAGAAGCAATGATTCCACTGAGAAACGGTCGAGAGAGAAGGATAAAATAATGTACAACATCAATATCCAGTTGACTGGTTTTAAATTAAAGGTTTAATTTGTGGGATCGTTTTGTTTTTTTATTTTCTCATGGCTTATGAAACATTTGTGTTATTTAAAGCCAGCATCTAGATTGAATTTTTTGATGAGATAATGATTTTTACCAATACAAATTCTACTAAATTAACCCTTAGCTGGGGAGAAAAGACGTAGATATGTACCTTTTCCAAGAGTACCCGAGTGTAAGAAAATATAAACCCAACTGAAATTCAGAGTTATTATCTATTACACTACCTGCATATACAAGCTTACAGCACCTAGTGTTCCCAAATAGTCACCCATCTAGGTAATGACCAGGGCTGAAGTTGTTTAACTTTGATTATTATAAGTGAACTGATGTTTCATTGTGATATGATCATAAGCCTACTGAGATTTAATTTACTAATACAATTATTGTACAATGCAAGATTATCGACTTAAGTATATTTCATTTTTTTTTTTTTTTTTTTTTTTAAATTTCCAAAAATATCACCCCCCTTTAGAAACTCATTCAGCCCATCTCGTGTGTGTGTGTGGGGGGAGACCAAAAGGACTGTGGATAATTGATAATTGCAGCTATGCAAAGTAAACTGGGGAGACATGACAATTTACATCAGTGGTTCTTAACCGGGAGATACATGGTCACTAGGGGGCCCTGGTAAATTTTATAGGGGCCACAAAAAAAATTTGGGGATTTGGGATACCACCAGTTCAATGAATATGGCCCACAGTGCTTCAACCTTGTTGCTCTGTATATTTTAGTTTTAATAAACTTAAAATTATGTAATAAAATAATTTTCAACTGTCTTTCATATCAGTAGTATTCAGTTATGTAAAGTTGATGTGTAGAATGTTTTTTTTATTCTGCAGAATTTTAAATGTTGTGTGTATTAATGTGCAGAACTTGGTTATTTTTTTTTTTTCTCTCCCAAAATAAGTTTGTCATAACTGGTTTGTGTTTTTTTTTTTTTGTTTTTTTTTTTTTTTAAAAAGAAAAGAAAAAAAAAGAAGCAGTTTTGAAGTTCATATGGAGAAATATCACTGTTTATTTCATCTGGAAATTAGAAAGTGCGCTTTTGTTAAAGTAAACAGCTCTAGGAGTTGTGGGGAGGGTCATAAAAAAAAACAAAAAACATCAATCTAAAGAATAGAAAAAGGCCAAGAATCACTGGTCTATATGAAGTGATGTGGTAAACGAGAAAAAAAACTGGAATAAAGTAATTTTGATAAATAGGATAACATGTTCACAACACTGAAAATCAATGTATATGGGTAAGATTTTTTCTTTTTCCTTTAAAAAAAAAAAAAAAAAAAAAAAAATGGTACTTCATTTTATAAGAGAAAATGTGTATGTGAGAGAGGAAAGAAAAATGCAAACTTTAATAACTATTTTTTTTTATTTATATATATATAAAATTTCATGTTTTAGAATTCTTTATAGAAAAATATTGAAAATTGCTTTTGCATTTTTTCTGTTTTTATATATCACAGCTGTAGCTTTAGAAGTTGTGCTTACATAATCTTTGCTTCCTGTTGAAGTCTCGAAGTAAAAATATTCTGTCTGTGCACAGGATCCAAAATTGGATCAATAGTAGGTTTCAGCTCCTCAATCCTCTTCCGGAATCTCTGAGAATCCAAGGCGAATGTAATCCAGGGGCTAATTCTAGCAGCTTTGTAGGCGTAAGTCCAGCACACTAAAAGGTGGCGAGTTGTAAGCTTTTTCCCAGTAGCAAAGTGAACCTGAAACAAAATTGAAACAAAATTTAAAAAAATAAAATAAAAAATAAAGTTTTATTCCACCTAACGATATTGACTTCTTCATTCACCCCCACAACATGTCAGAGATTGTTTCCAACAGACCACTATACCCATTTCAATTATTCTAATTTTATATGTCAAGTCAAAAGTAAGAAATTGATCAAACAAACTTACAATTTATCAAGTCCCTTAAGTCATTTTTCAAACAGCACTTCCTTATTAGAAGAGTGCACCCCAATGCCTGTGGAAAAGGTTTCCGAGGTTCAGCTATTTTTCATTTTTCAGTACTTTTTAAAATTTTTTTTACTTCTTTCTAGCTCGTAGAAAATTTTGGTTAAAATTTTTTTTTTTTTTTTTTTTTTTAACGACAGCGCGATAAAAAAGGTTTGTTTTATTTTGCGCTTTTCCCCGAGGAAAACACACGTTAAGAAAATTCTTGCAAAAATCAAATAATTGTCGGATTTTAATGAAACTTTCAGGACTTATTCAGAAATGAATGAAATTATTTTTGAATTTTTTTTTAACGTGTTTCCACCCACTTACATATTTTCATGAAATTTCGAGAAATTAAAATAAATCTTTACGCACGGGATTTGTTTTATTAGTTAAACAGGACTCTTTGTAGAAAGTAAATCAGTTTTTTTTTTTTTTTTTTGTAAAACAGTTCTTACTGGTTTCATAGAAAATCTGCTTTGAATTATTAAAAAAAGTAAAAAAAAGTATGACATTAATTAATTAGAAAAGCTTTCACCTGTTTTTGTAAATACGTTAAAGACATTTTGTGAAGAAATAAAATTTTTTCGATGAATAATGTATTTTTTTTTTTTAATTTTTTTACCTACATTTTAAAAATTTTTCATTAACTTCTTACTTCAAAAGTCGTTTAAAATTCTTTGCTTTTAAGCACGTAAATGCAATGATAACGTTAATGAAAAAGTAAATTTACGAATCGAAATTTGAAAAGCACATAACAGTCGTTTGACCCCGAATATTTTTAATTTAAAAAAAAAAACAAAAAAACAAAAAAAAAACACGTTCATAATTTCTACGTATGGAAATGTATACATGACAATCCTTAAAATTTTTTTAAACAATTATCTAATTAATAAAAAACTTTTATCTAATTAAGAAAGTATGAAATAAAAAATAGATATTACATAATTGCTGAATAAAAATGTTAATATTTAAAAAGTACTAGTTAAAAACGAAAAACCGCGTTCGCTTACTTTGCAAAAATTGTCAATTTTATAATTTTTGATCATCCATAGTAATCTGTCATAAATTTTTAAGTAGTTTGTTTCATATCAGATTAATTTAACTTTTCAAATTTTACTCAAATAACGTGTCAAAAATATATAATTTTATTTTAGAAAGAAGTTAAAAAAAAAAAAAAAAAAAAAATTTTGTTTGTTTACAAATTTCTTAAAATTTAAAGAAAATGGCCGCCTTTAAGAAAATTAAACAAAAATCGATCATATATTTGACATTCCAATCTATATAATTTCTATCTGAAAGACACCAGAATATGTTACTTACTGTAATAAATTTAATGCTTTAGCTTTCAATTAATAACAACATATTGAGACAAAACTTTGTTTTTATTGATTTATGAGCCTTTTTTAATCGTGATATGCTGCTTTTTTACGCGATCTAACGGAGGACCCTACTTAAAGGTTTAGGAAAATATTCACTGTAATTTAATATTCTATTGAATTTTAGGTATTTGGGTTTTATAACTTATGTTGTGTATGGAAATCTGTATTCACAAAAATTGGCATGTCACACACGCACAAAAATTTGATGACTTGTACTATAAGCTTTTCAATAGTTTTGATTTAATAACAGTCACAAATCAATACAGAATTTAAAAAAAAATTTAAGTTTATAAATTATTCTAATAAAACAATTCTTGCAAAACAAACAAACAAAAAATTCATAATATAACTTATAAAAGCAATTAAAAGCTTTTCTAATTAAATGTCAGTTTTTTTTTGTTGCATTTTTTTTTTTATTTGATGATTATTATTTTCGGTAAATGGTCATCTTGTTTTCCAAAAATTATGTGATGATTTAAATTTTCCAAGGAATTCTTTTAATTATTATTAAAACATGGACAAACTACTTAATTTCTTAAAATTAAGTTTAAAAAATTTTTTCTAAAATTATTTCTTTCATCTAACAATTATGTGATTTTTTTTCATGAATTTTCAAATCAATTTGTTTTTCAACATAAAGACAGAGGCTCTGATGACCTATATTAATATTTGGTCCCCATTACTGACCTTTTACAAAAAAAAAAAAAAAAAAAAAAAAAAAAAAGATATTTTTATGAAGAGTCCCCCACTCTAATTTTTTGCTTTGAGTTATCTGGGTTTAACTGTTCTGTGTACGAAAAGTTTGTTGAACAAGATGCCATGTATTGATTTTAAAGAAACTATCGACATTATGTAGAGGAGTGAAGTTCTAAAATGAAAAAAAAAAAAAAATAAATAAATACTCGATCCTAACAAATGTCGCATTTTGATGGAAGTCTAAATCCCTAGCACAGAAATTTAAAAGAAACTTTTCTTTCCCAGTTTTTTTTTTTTTTTTTACGAGTAGATTACTCTTAGTGCCACACCTTTCTTTATGCAACGTCAATTTGTCTTCCTGGCTCCAGTTCTTTTATTGTCCTTTTTCCCCCGCACTGACTAAACTAAAAAGTATTTTCATTCTTTTGCCCACACCCCTCTCAGCTGAGTAAATGATATTTGTCACTTTGTTTGGAGATGTAATGATTTAAAAAAAAAAAAAAAAAAAAAAATCGATTTACTAAAGATGTGGTACAAGACCGCAAATATGCTGCACCTAGTGAGGATGAAACTCTCCATTCAGTTCTAACTGAATTCTAGCAAGTCATGCTTATTATTAATCATTACACTACGACTACGTTAATGTTTTCACTTTGTATGTCGGGAGGGGGAGGCGGAGAAAAAAAAAAAGGTTATTGTTAAAAAGCAATTTTAAATTGCCTGCCTAATTAAACATTTAAGGTAAAAAAAAAACATTTCGATCCTTGACGAAGAAGTTCGAAAACTAATGTAAAAAGAAAAAAAAAAAAAAAAAAGTACTTACCGATAAAAATCGGAAATATTAAAACCACAAATTATATAGCAACCAAATTGTATTGTTACAAACTACGAAAATATACTGCTAAAGTCAACTACTATAATGAAAATTAATACTAAAAAAAAAAAAACTACATTTACTAAATTTTGGTTTACGGTTAAGAAAAAACCCGGAAAAATAAACATTTTCCATTCTATTTAAAAATTGTTACTATTTAAAAAAAAAAAAAAAAAGATTGTACTCAATTCAATCTATTCAGTCAAAATTAAAATTTAATTTAACAGTATATTTTTAAAATAAAAAATATTTAAATGATTATAATTGTAATATTAAAAAAATCTATATTTACTTTTGGAGTGTGATTTTCTTTAGATGTAAAGTCCAGATGATTATCATCATCATCATAAACTTTATTCCATTTTTCATTTGCTTCTTTAAGTTTCTGCTGAATTCCGTCGTCCGCCTCAACAGCTGGGACGTCGGCCTTCTCCTCTTTGGGAGAAGCGCAACAAGAGGTAATTTTTAGTGTGTATGGATGATTAAATTCATTATTTAAATAAAGTCCGTTGGGGTTAAATTCTGGTTTGGTCGATGACCATATCTCGTCCCAATCGTCGTCGTCGTCATCATCATCATCTGAAAAATCAAAGGAATCCTCAGAACTGGGACTTATTAACCACCTGGAGTACAGACAAGAATTTATTCCAACCGTTTCGAGATCATTGTCGGGATCCTTACTGAATGTTCGCTGAATTTTAGGTTCGTCATCGGAATCAGTACCCGAATCAAAACCAATGCTTTCTATATCAGAGTCGATGGAGATTGAGAACAAGAAATTCTTATTGAATCTGGGACTTTTAGGAGAAAGTGAATGACAGACATCGAATTCTTCTTCGTCGGACAAACTATCCGTTTCAAATGAACAGCTGTCGTCTTCGTCACAGACTTGTTGCAAATTTTCAGATATTTGGCGCAATTTGGGAACAAAGTCACCCGATGTAACCGTTCGGATCAGAGAAGATATGCCAGTGCCCTTGGTATCATTATTAGAGTATTTTGGGGATTTGCAAGTGGGCGGTAAAGTTAGATCTGAAATAACTGGAGACATGGCTGAGAATAGTGTCTTTTTAGCAATTTTTGCCACTGTCATATTTGGGGGATCGAACCGGGTATTTTTTACTTTGGTTTGAGCATCCTTATCGGAATCTTCAATGAATGTTAGCTGAATTTCAGATTTAACACCGGAATCATGACCAGTGCTTTCTGCAATAGAGTCGAAGGAGTTTGAAAACAAGGAACTAAGATTTAAACTGGAAATTGCAGAAAACCGAAAATCAACGTCATCGGACTCTTTTTTGTCTTCGTCCGAAAAGCTACCCGGTTCTAAATCATTTTCATGGTATTCATACGAAAAGCCACTGTCCGTAGAGTTGGAGCCACCAGAAGCATCAGAACAGCTGTCATTTTCCTTTTGTTTACAGACTTGTTGATGAATGTCAGGTATTTGGCACAAGTCGACAGCAAGGTCACCCGACGTAGCCGCACTGTCCAGAGAAGATGTGCCAGTCTCCTTGGTAATATTATTAGAGTCTTTTTTCGATTTGCAAGTGGACGGTAAAGTTAGATCTAAAATAACTGGAGACATGGTTGGGGGTAGTATCTCTTCAGTACTTTTTACGACCGTAGTGCAAGTCTCTGTCAGATTTGGGGGATCGGACTGGGTATTTTTTACTTTGTTTTCGGCAGCTTTACTACAAAACCAATGTGTCTTTTCGAATGATTTTTTACATGCGGCAGGAATAAACACCTTTGAATTATTTTTCGAAATGTTTGTGTCCTGGAATCGTTTCGCAGACATACCATCGTCACGCATTTTATAATTTGAACCGCGGTAAACAGGGTTATCGGGTTTAAAAAGGGTGTGTTTTTTTGGTAAGTGTGGAGGGCAGTGTCTATTGGGATGATAATAGGAATGAGACATGTGATTATGTTGATATCCGATTTCCTCGAAGGGGTCATAGAACGATAGAGGTTGATACCGATCCCTGCCATAACGTTTAAAAGAAACGATCTGGGATGACTTGACAGGGTCAAGATTTTCGTGAACATATCCAGATTCCCAACAATAATGCTGAGAAAAAGTACGAACAGTTTCCTCGATTCTTTGACATAGTTCCATTGTAGATTTACGTGTACCATTTTGTTGCCCGTGATCAATTTTTGAACACCAGGCATTTTCTTTTGTTTCAGGCATTTTCTTTGAATTTTTACTCGAATTAACAGACATGGAAGCTTCAGTATTTGAAGAAGTTGCTTTGTTAGGAATTATAGAAGTCACAGACGAAAATGCTCTGTCCGCAGTTTTACCATTCGTTGTTTGAAACGAATAATGTTCAGAATTGCTCATCATAGTAGGATCATTAAATCTGTCAAGAAGTATTTTCCATACATTTATGGGTTTAATAGTCTTTGAATTGTAGTGTTTTGGAACAGCTGGAGTTAAAGGAAAGCTCCCTTGATTCAAACTACCATTATGGTAGTTAATTTTCATTATGTCAGCCTTCATTTTAAATTTATAAATCCAACTACTTTAAAATAATCAATATAATAGAGAAAAAGTCATGAGTAACAAAAAGAAAAATCACAAACCATAAGCTCCAAAATCGCCATCATTGGAAAAAATATACAATTTTTCATCATCATTTTTAAGATACCAGGTTTTAGAACTGCGATGTTTTCTATTAGATTTAAGAAAATGTCCGTATTTAGAAGAATAAAATCTTTTATCAATTGGTTTCAAATTCTCTTGACAGTTTTCTGTTGGTGGTTGAAAAGTAAATCCAGAAAGCATAGTAATTAAAATAAAAAGACAGACTGAAACAAAGCAGTAATTTTTCTTATCAGAATTGCTGTGTGTGTAGTCACTCGTCATGATACAAACTGTGGGTTGAACAAATATATTCATTTTTGTGTCTCTTAGTAAGTGCTGAATAATATCATTTGCGTCATATGGGGAAACAGAATTAAACTTTACACACACAGAACGAAAGTTAAAGCTGTGGCAAACCAGAGGCCGGTGATATATATTTATACTTGTTCTTTTTAGTCCATATTTTCAATATGGCTGCTACGCGTTCATTTAACATATATATAGTACAGAAATTAGGACAAATTCCTACGCTAGAGTAAATAGTGCATTATAACCATTTTCATTAAAAAAAAAAAAAAAAAAAAACATGTAACTAGAATGATTTTCAAGATAAAACAATTCTAACGACTGAAGAGAAAATTCTGCAGAATAGATTATGTGCATTCGTTTATAAAATTGAAATGGAGAAGGCTGAACCTTAAAGCCAAACCACTGTCAAATTCGAAATTAGTCCGCCGTATGTATTGCATCATTTTTTTTCGTTTCCTATTTTCGAATTTAGGACTTAAGTGGTTTCGAAACAGTTGTTATATTAGGAAATTGAAAATAAAAAAATTCAAGAAAAATTCTCACTAAAAATAATTTGGGCATATTTTTTGTGGTCATTTTTTTCTACAGATACGGAAGCTGAATGAATGATATATTGTACATAGAAATTAAGTAGCAGCAGAAAATAAACCGAACATTTTTGATTGGGTATTTTTACCGTATTATTCAGGAGGATGTGTAACGGTTATCGGCGCGTAAAGTTGAATTAGCAAGCTGTGGCTTGTTCCTTGAATTCAATTTCGCAGAAATGCATTTGAAAAAAAAAAAAAAAGTCTATCGCTTCTTCACCCTAGCTATGGGTTAAATAGTAGGGTAAACTAGGTGCTCTAAAAAAAAAAAAAAAAAAAATAGAAACTTAATTTAAAACCCGAAACCCTGTAGAAAGCAACGGGAAACCACTCCACAACCTTTCACAAATAAATTAAAATTAGGAATTAAAAATTAAAAGTAAATTATTAGTATTAATTAGAGCATTAAACAACGAGTAGTTCGAATGGAAAAGGATATAATTAATAATTAAATATAAAACGATGGTGATTAGGGGTGAACTGACCTGACCCACTACCCCCCCCCCCCGCCAAAATTTGAACAAAATACCAAACGTCCGATTTTTGCAGTGGGTGGGTGGGGATACACATTCTTGTTCGAGCTGTAGTAAATAAACTGTACAACATTTTCTCCTACTATGTGTGTGTGTGTGTAAATAGACAGGTCAACATGGTGACAGTCTGTTTCATGCCTGAACGCAGTCTTCAGGCCATCTTAAGTTGAACGGTATTTACCTCAGTGTCCACTTACTCATAAATATAGCATACATTAAATAAATCAAATACATCTCATTCTCCCCCATATCGGACTGATGGCGTGCAATTAAATGAAAAAAAAAAAGTGGGGAAAGGGGGAGTGTAAATTATATATAAAATAATTCAGATATAAAATTTGTGAAAATATGGATAAAGCCAAAAGACAAACTACTTTATCAACGCGTTTTGTCCTCTGATGGACTTTATCAAGATAAATGTAAGGACATTATTTTGCAACATGTATTTATAAGCAGAAGTACGATTATCGTTAGGTTTTCAAAATTTTAAAATTTAAGACCGCTCAAAAACTTTTTGGAGACTAACTGAAAGTAAAAGGTAAACTATGGAAGATGCTAAGTGATATAACTTAATACCTAAACGAAAGTAAGTGATATATACAGTGTAACCCGGATATAAGAGAGTTGTCGGGACCGGAGAAGAAGTCTCTTATATCCGGGTTTGGTCTATTTTATATACATTAACACAGGCTCTAATTTTGGACCAGAGAAAATGTCTCTTATATCCGGGTTACACTGTAGTTGATTTTTTAAAAAAAATTAAACAATTCATTAAAGTAAAAGTAAAACTATATTGAAAGTACACTAATTTCAGTATCAACATTTCCAACATATTACATTTTTTTTTTAAACTACTACTGCTTATGGCATAAAAATGGCATTAGACAAAAAAACAAAAAACAAAAAAAAACAAAAAAAAAACATTATGAAAGTACTAGGAAACTGAATGAGGTCAGTTATGATATGCGCTTAGAGACATACAGTCCTTGCATTTTAGGGATTCTCTCGATGCAAAGGCAGGCGCGCACTTGCTCCGAACCTTTTTTTTTTTTTTTTTTTTTTTTTTTTACACCGAGGACGAGCATGTTTGGGGACCCAGGCAGTGCTTTACGACCCTCGCTATCAACATTTGCCTTTTTCTACCTACATCGATATACGTTACAAATTAAAGTAGTCACACCTGACTTAAAAATGTTCGGATTTTGACGTCTTCCTTGATTTAAGACTAGCTTAAAAGCCGCACGAACGTTCTTGCGCAGGGCTAATTGGGTCTCTCCCCTACCGAAAAAAAAAAAAAAAAAAGAACCTCTCGTCCAGCTTCTTAGAAAACAGCAATGAGAATTATAAAGACATAACTTTGTTTGGTTTTACGGCATATCAACCTCAATGGGTTATTTAATGCCGACAAGATTTTTACAATAGATTACTTATGAATAGAATATATATTCTTTGTAGGTGTTTTTTTTTTTTTTTTTACGGCATATCAACCTCAATGGATTATTTAATAAATTAATAATACCGACAAGATTTTTATTGCTGGTAATATTTTTTTTAATGTAGATAGTATTTTTTTTTTTCAAAACTAGCTGGTATATTTTTGTTTTACAAAGTATTTCTGGTATTAAAACCTATTTTTACATTTTCATAGTGTTTTGACACCAGTTATTTGCCCATACTTAGGACCCTAACAGGTGCTACCACCCCAGGTCAGGGTGGACCTGGGAACACCAGCAATTAATTACGCTCCTCAAAACCTCATGATCAGAGGCCTTGCTGTTGGACGTAGTTTATCGTATAATACCCAGGACGGAAATAAACTTTGAATTTCTCAATTCATTCCATGGAACTTCAAAACCTTACTTTAACTAATTCAGGCTAGAAGTCCAATTTCGACAAAAAGACCGGCTTGGGCCGAAAATTGAGTTCTTCAAATTACAAACTCTACGAACTTCAAAATCTCACGTCACGAAACCTTTTATTCTGACTAATTCCTTGGCATTTTGAAGATGTAAAATTGATTTTCTCGGTTCTTTGTGTCTTCTCAGAATGCAGGCGATCATAGATTTCCATAAATTCCTGTCGTTTTTTTTTTAGTTTTATTTTTATCCGTTAATAAAATTTGTCTTTATTACGGAACTGATAAGTGATATTACTAACAAAATATTTCTACTTTCACATTCTATTTCCGTGAAAAATTTCCAAAATGTCACAAAGTCCGTTAATATTTTGCTTCGAAATTTTCGATTTAAAATTTTTTTTAAAAAGTTGTGGCAAACAAAAAAAAAGGAAACCTTTTTTTTTGTCTAGAGATAGATCATGTCAGTGTTTTTTTTTTTGTTTTTTTTATTTTTTTATAACAAATTTTTTTGTTAGAGTGAATATAGTATAATTAATATTTTTATTAAAAATAATTTAATTAGCTTTTTATTTCCTTATAAACCCTATTCCCAATACATTTTTTTACATATCCACCATATTAAAACGCATCAAAGGCGATATAATTAAATCACTGAGTCAAAAGTTAAAAGGTCATTGAAAAGTCAAAGACCATTAAAGTTCACAAAAGCGACCTAGAAAACAGGTATTCACAGAAATTACTATCAGCGTTTTTATTTTTATTTTTTTATTTACCCTTTTTCATTTTACAATAATGTACACTCTGTACAGGGCCCAAGAACTACTTGAGGTAGAGGGTTACAGAGGAAGAGGCACAGTCAGGGTCAGTATGTACTACTCCTGACACCATCCCGACACCGACAAGGGGCAGTGTTCTCAAGCTTGATTGGAGGCTCCGGTTAGAGTGCTTTGTGAGTCTCGCTATCTAAACATTTGCTTTTTCCTACCTACATTCTTATATACATTACCAATTATCTAAACAACTATTAAAGAATGGATTTTATCCAGAATCTCTAAATATATTTTCAAAGAAGAATATGCAATATTATTGGTCCTGACCTGTCATCTCACTTTCCTACCGCCGTAACCTAGTTCCCCTGTGCCTTTTAGTTTTATAATAAATACTTTCAAATTTTCCTCTATGGTATATAAACTGAATTTTGGGCACCTCGGCGTGGTGTAATGGTTAGAAAGCTTGTCTCGCTAGATCAGTTACAACTGAAAAGCGAGTTGGATCCTCACTAGATGCCCCCTACTTTTGGCCTTGTGCCACATCTAAGCTACGCTTAGAAAATAACTATATAAACTGAATTTAAACACAGTACTATATTGGCGGCAAGGTCTCATCCTTTTACAGCTGACATGGTTTGATGTAACCGTAAGTTTTATGCTGACAGTTTCTTCTCTCGCATTTCTTACATGTGGAACACTTGACTCCTTGCTTCCCTGTCAACTTTGATCTTCAAAAAAAATTTAAATGTAATGTCAATCGTTATCTTCTTTCTTAATTCCCGTTCTTTTATTGTCTTCTCTCCTTAATAGTATATTTTTCTTTCTCTAACTCCCAGTAACATCTTACGTTTTAGTGGCTTTATTGCCTTTCTTGGAGAGAAACGATTAAAATTTAAATGCAATGTCAATCGTTATCTTCTGCCTTCTTAACTCCTCTTTTGTTCTCTCCTTAATGATTCTTTTTCTCATTCTTCCACATTGAGTAACCCTTCAGTCTTAGTGGCTTTATTGCCTTGCTTGGAGAGAAACGATTAAAATTTAAATGCAATGTCAATTGTTATCTTCTGTCTCCTTAATTCCTCTTATTGTTCTCTCTCCTTAATGTTTTTCTTTTTCTCATATTCTTTCACACTCAGTAACCCCCTTGCGTTTTAGTGGCTTTATTGCCTTGCTTGGAATGAAATGAATATAAAAAACATGTTTCTAGGCCCTTAATATTTTTTTTTTTATAAACAATGTCAGATGTGCACCTACGATAGTGATATTCGTCATGGAAAGTTTAAGCTCTGACTGAGGTCGTTCTGTTCACTTTCAAACAAATACATTTTGGAAATATAAGAATATTTTATCACCACCCCGACACCCTATTGGTTAAATAGGGTAGACTAGGCTATCTAGCCTTGTCTGGCAACTAGTTTGGGAGAAGGATAACACTGAATTCAAAATCGGTTGTCCATAAGGCTGGCAACTCCACTTTATAAAAAAAACCTTACTTGTAATGGAAACAACAACAGCATTAATGTGGTGAGGCTGTGGCTCTAATGTAGTGAGACTGTCCCTTTATTCCACTAAAAGAATCATATGGCAACGGGTTGAGAATTTCTCTAATACCCATTTCATTAGTCATAAATGTCATCTGTAATTCTTCAGATTTCAAAATTTTCTCCGTCACTTGCAATTCCCAAAACTCCAGCTGTATGGCACCATTAAATTTCACGGAATCCTTCATAACTATCATTCGGCAGTTGTATTCTTTGGATGCAACAAAATTTATCCCTACAACTCTACCCTACGGCGAGAGCCAATCAGAATCGTAAAAAAAAAAAAAAAAGGGATCTGACTTCTCAATTTTCGGAGGCCCAAAAGAGACCAGACCATTTTGGGAACGACTCCAATGACAATATAACCCTCAAATGAGGACGGTCCCCTAGGAGTGGATTTCATTAATTTATGCCTTAAAACCATAAGCTAGATCGTATCATATTTATATTGTAACAGTGATTTTTACCATTAACAAGAAAAAAATGGAAGTGACAAAGTAACAAATGGAGATAAAACGTGGTTGAGATGAGCGAAGGAGTCTTTTCTTCTTTTTCTTCCTGTGATTTAAAATGTTCTATCATTTGCTCGTTCCGGGGTATCGTATATTAGTTATTGGAGACAGAGTTAATTCAGGGTATAATACAAGGTAGTAGTCGAGACACGTGATATCGAAATTATCACATTGTTGTGAACGAGTCTCTGAGTTTACGTGTTGTTGAATTAGGAACACGTGCGTTTATTTCCTGTTAGAAGGTCCAACTATTTAGAAAATGGCGGACTCAAGTTGAGTCCAACCAAAGATGTAAAGAAAACAAGAAATACAACACACACATATATATATATATATATATATATATATATATATATATATATATATATATATGTGTGTGTGTGTGTGTGAATATATATGTAACAACAAATTTACAAATGACAGACATTTAACATTTGTGTTTGTATGTGAACGTAAAGAGTTTGTATTTTGGTGAATGTTCGTACGTACGTGTATGTGTGTTTCATGGCGTTTTCCCATAAGTGGGCGAAAACGCTGATTTCTACGAGAGATCACATTTTTAAATGTGTCCGTTGAAATGCAAAGTAGAAAAGAGAACGAAGCAAGAAGTTGCTCAGTATTTAGAGTGTAGGGAGAGCGACCCTTAGTGAACAATTAGGGAATTAAGGAGGAGCTAACTCCGACAAGCTTGCCTGCCGTGGGATATGTTGCTAATGCCAACTGGGTCGGATTTGCCTTCAGTGAAATCAGAAACAGTTGCTGCGGAAACCACGTGGGACTTTTTCTGATTGGTCAGAAAAAGATGCTTTCGGGTGATATTTGAGGAGCTGGACGGAATTAAGTCCTGTTTTTTTTTTGTCATATGAGCTGTGGATGCGAAGCGAGCACTTCCGTTTAGGTTAAAGAATGGGCACAGCAACTCTCGGCAAGCATACCTACATTCTATTCTTCAGGTGAAATACTTGATCCTAGCATGAGAAGAGTTGGGAGACGAAAGCATACTTAAATTGTTATGCTCGTTGTTTTAATTGCCACACCGCCTTTTGTGTACTGGACTCTGAAACATTTATTTTCGCTTTTCGGTTATAAAACACTGTCTTTGTTCCATATGCCAATAGTTGCATTAAATATTATATTAAATACATAGTATACGCACATAAATAGACCAAATATTACGATCCAGTGGTGCTGTATTTGGCATTTTGGTTTTGAGTCGGCGTAAAATTGATTATATCCAACCCTAGTGGACAGTACTTAGTCAGTACCTCTCCAGGATGAGAGCTAAATATTGTCAATGAAGTCGTTCCCAAAATCTGTAATGAGGACGTGTTTTGGTCTATTTTTGGGCCTGTGTGTGTATTAACTACGACGAAAATAGATCTTTTCCTTTGTATGCTATATTGCGTTTTTATAATAAAAACCTATTTCTAAAGGTCAACGTTCAAAGTTAAAAATCAAAACAAACTCTGCTTAATGTTTTATATTGATCTCACTAGTTTTTCGTTCGGATGCAACGGGACTAGTTCTGGTTTTTTTTTTTTTGTAAATTCCTCATCCGCAAAAAAATAAAAAATAAAATAAAAATGTGGCACATGGGAACATTAACAATCCCCGTTGTAGTTGGAGCCCTCAGATAGGTCGGAAAAGATTCCAGTAGACCCACTGAAGGGATCCCTGGAAGCCCATGCCTTAAAGAAATACAAAAAAAATAAAAAATTGTTCTCACGAGTACAGCCCACACCTTACGAAGGGCTTTTTGTCTATGCAATTTTTTTCCCTCCCAGTGGAAAATCTCATGATGCTATTTCTAACCTTAGGTCCCTGGGCGGGACCCCGAAAGAAATGAGCACACATCAGAAATCAATGGTGATAAAGATAATGGTGATAAAGATAAAAATTTATTTCATATTGACTAGGCATGTTCTTCCTATTAAATTTATATCTTAAACTTCGGAAGGGTAAACTAAAACTGTCTTCTCCCTACAAACTGCCCCCCCCCAGGGCCGGTGAAAAGATTACGCCCCCACCATCAATCGGAGCCTTCACAACTCTACTATAGCTCAGTTTTCAGTCATAATAAGGAATAATTTTCGTTAATTTTCACGTTTTTAAATTATCATCAGAAAGATCTTTGTGCCATAGGATAATTTTTATTTAGAATGTTATATAACTTAGGTGTTGCAAATATACATAAAATCAAGTTTGAACAAATATAGTAAATATCTAACACTAACAGCAATATTTTATGTTGATTATTGTACTCGTTATTTAGAGAAATATGACACGCACCCGCAAATTCGTGAAGCGTTCCATATTTTTGTAATAACAAAGATGCGGATAATAGTCCGGATGGAAATAATGTTAACTCCTTAACGTTAATATTTTGCTTTGTTTAAAAAAAAAAAAAAAAGGTCACTTCAACACATTTTCCCCTTGATGATAAAACAAAAATTGTGACAGTTAAAGGGAGATAACTATACCTGACAAGATTGTTCCCTTAAAATTACACTAGTCAATAAAAAAACATTTTTGAAATGGTGTAGAGACACTAAACATTTAAATGAAAAAAAAAAAAAAAAAAAAAAACTACTAATTTGAGGGCGCTGAATCTGAAAATGACCTTACTTTTTCATGGTTAGCTACCGTTTTCGCTGTACAGAAATGCCTCATTTTGGAGAAAAAAGTATTTTATCATATGTCTGTATATGATTGCCCAATGGCAATATTTCTCAAAATAAAATCGTAGAAACCTCTCAAATATTGGTCTGCTTATTGTGAAGTACTATTTCTGCACTAACAATCAAACCCTAAGTCTTTAAAAATAACACGATTGAATATACAAAGACCAACAAGTATTTTCATCAAATCATTTAATAAACTACCAGCAGAAATAACAGTAACACCTTCGTAATAAGAATTATGGTAAAAATTTTTTCTTGATTTTGTCATGTTCAACGTTATTTATTCCAGCAGTATCATGTACAATGGAATAGGTGTATTGGGATGTCTTTAGTAGGAGTCTTTCCAACTGTGAAAACAAAATGCTCTCAATGTGGTTGGTTTTCTTCCGTAGTGATGTGATAAATTTATGAATATCAAACAGAAGATTTTAGTGTTTCATTTTTTTGATGTCACCTTAATCATCAGTGTATTACTGATAAAGTTTATCAGTTAATTTGAATTTTGGCGATAAACTGAAAAACTCCGGTGCTTCTATTTTAAAATTTTTGACTCAAAAACTAAAACATTAGTTTATTTTAAGTGGCCGACATAAATTGTTCGGCCTAACTGAAAATTGATGGGTTTCGTTTCTCCGACCTTTAACTGAATTTCGTGATTAGCCAAAATTGTACGACGTAAACTGATCTTTCCCCCCCCCAAAAAAAATGAGCAATTTCAGTACATCAAAAATGGTAGCTAACAATGAAAAACTAAAGTCAAATTTTCGGAATCAGCACCATCAAATAGGTTAAAAAACAAAAAGAAAAACCCGTTTTGTTTTTTGGTACCAAAAATCGTGTTGGCCAATGTTACAATGTTGAATATTCCAAAACAAGATTAGTCAATGTTTCAGTAGAGAATTTGGTTAAAAAATGCGGTGTTACTATATCTACCAAGGCATTTACAACCTACCTTAAATGACAATGATGCACTCAGATATTTTCATGAGATCGCTAAAGAGTATAGCATGACGAAAAAGACGCCAAACTTAACGAAAAAAACAAAACTTTATCATCTATGTTTGTTGTTATTAAGAGGAAAGATCAAAGTATTGGGGGGGTATTTTTTTTACACATTATTGCTGGAAAATGCACAGGAAAGACGATGACATGTTTACTGCAAATCAGTTTACAAACATTTAAAATCACTATTTGAAGATGTATAAAAAAAAAGTTGTTAATGATTTTTAATACATAACCAGTTCACTGCCTTTAAACCTAACATTTTCATACTCCCAACAATTGGTAAATCATACTATAGTAGAAAATAAAAATAAAATGGACGATAGAGAGCACACACACAAAAAAAGCATTTCTTTTCTCTTAAATCAGGCTAATTTTGAATTTTTAAGACGTTTATTTTTGACAAAGTTTTAGCATCCCACTACCACTCTTTTTTTAAAAATCAATCTCAATTTTTGGGCAAATCTGTAAAAAAAAGAAAAAGAAAAAAAAAAGCGGATCACAGAGCTTATTCAGTTTCATACACATTTTCAGAAAACCTCAACTTCTGATTGGTCACTTAATATTTAAATCATGTTCTCAACTACGTCCGAATGACATCGATCTAGTTCTTGGCCTGACCAAAAAAAAAATAATTCCACCCAAAATCTGTCAATGCTTTCCGAGCCTGTCATGTGATTAAGTTGATTATAAAGATCAGACAAGAGTTCGTTCTTTCTCTTTCTTGATCTCTCTCGCTAATAAAATGTAGTTGTAAAAAAAAAAAAAAAAAAA
>CAHIKZ030003057.1:75000-95000 GCA_903632075.3 Acanthosepion pharaonis | reverse complement strand
TTGTGAATATAACAATCAAGATGAGGATATTAATTGAAATGAAAAAGTACATATTAATGAAAATTCGTTATCTTAAAAATTTCAACATGAATTACAAGTTCCATTAGGAAAGTGGACATTTTGAATACCTGGAGATCCAATTGAGAAGCATTTATATAACATGACAATTAATCAGAAGGGACCTCATTACACTTACATGAATAGATCAACCCGCTTTTGTAGAGAGTGACACAGCAAATGACAGGCCAGTGATTAAGCTTGTACAATGTGTGAATGTTGCATTTTCAATGACCAAAGTAATTTTTATTCTTATTGGGTTTTCCATTCTTCTGACTGTAAAACTACACTAAATTTAGCAATTATTTTTTTTTTTTTTTTTACTAAATGTTTAGACAATACAAGTCCCAAGAGCCACTCAAGGTAGAAGGTTACTGAATGAAGTTCTAATATGAATGCAAAAGAAGGTATGAAGTACAGCTTATGAAGATATGTAGAATAGGTAACAGTTGACCATAAACTTAAAAAGGGTAAGATTATACTGATTGGGGAAGCATCCTCTTGGGAGTCTGTTCCATAATATAGTGGTCCTTGCGAAGAAACTGGCTGAATAGAACATACTTCTTACCAGTGAAATATGAAGAAAATCATGAGGATTCGACCCTGTGCATGTGACATGGTTGGGGGGTCCTAGCTGTAAAGGCCTGAACTAGTTTGTTTTGTTTTTCTGCATATCAACATATTAATGCCAACAAGATTTTTATTGCTGATATTTTTTATTTTTATTTATTTTTTTTTTTTTACAAAATATTTCTGATATTAAAACCTATTTCTACACTTTCATAGTGTTTTGAGTCCAGTTTGGGGGTTAACTATTTACCCATAGCTGGGACCCTATAACATGCTCTACCACCCTGGGTCAGGGTGGATCTGGGAACACCAGCAATTAAGAGGTGATTCAATGCTGCTCAAAACTTCCTGATCAGAGGCCTTGCTGTTGGATGTAGTTTATCATCATACCCAGGATGTGCCTGAACTTGTGGAACTAAGGAATGTAGATCAGCTGTAAATTTTCCAAGGAAATAATTTTTTTTTTGTTTTAATTTTCTGTGAAATAATGGATTGTGATTTCATCAGATTACTAGATTGATTTCCTCCCCCTCCCACACCATAAGTCTCATGCTTTGTTTATAATAGAATGCAATCATTGAAAGCCATTATCATTTGAAGGTCAGGAATTGGAACAGATATTTGTAAACTTTTCTGACTGACAAAGATTTTCTTTCTCACACACACACAACTTATTTTTCTTTCCTTACCTGCATGTATATGGGTAAGCGAATGAGGAAAAAAAAAAAAAAAAATTAGATTGATTTGTTTTTTATGGCTTATCAACCCACTGCAGGTTATTTAAAACCTGAAAATACTTTTAGCTTTTCAGAATTTTTTGTTCGAGATAATTGTTCAGTGATAAAATTCTTACTCATTAACGCATATCAGGGGAGAAGAGATTGACTCATACTTTCCAAGCGTATTTGTCTGTAAATAAATATAATGAACCCAATCAGAATTGGAACTCAGATCTCTAACAATTCTGAGACATTATCCATTATAACACTCATACATCCAAGCTTACAACACCTGGTATTCCCAAGCAGTCACCCACCAAGGTACTATCCAAGCTTAACATTGCTTAACTTTGGTGATCACACAAGAACAGGTGGTTTTATGTGATTTATACATGTCTTTAATCTTGTAATACTAAATTTTTCAATACCAGTGTTTGGAGTTTAAGCTCTGAGAAAGTATAAAAATTTGCTCAATTAAATTTGCCATTTCAGAATAATGTCAAAGAGGTAGTTACAGCAATGAAATATATTAAAAACAACTGCAAATGGTTTGATTTGGTTTATGGTATATCAACCTCAATGGGTCATTTAATGCCGACTACTTTTTTCCCTAGTAATATTTTTGTTTTGTCAAAAATCTGTTTCAGGTAATATTTTTTCCTCAAAAATATATAGCTGGTAATATAATTTTAAAAAATGTATTGTTAGTAGTAGTTTTTCTTCTTCAAAAATTTATTTCTGGTAATAATTTTTTTTACAAAGTATTATGAAAGTGTAAAACTAGGTTTTAATACCAAATACTTTTTACTTCAGTTTCAGGGCTATTTGCCCATAGCTGGGACCCTAACAGGTGCTACCACCCTGGGTCAGGGAGGACCTCGGAACACCAGCAATTAAGACATGGTTCCACGCTCCTCAAAGCCTCCTGATCAGAGGCCTTGCTGTTGGACGTAGTTTATAGTCTTACCCAGGACAGCAATTGCAAATGGCTGATCAAAACTGATCCAATTCACAGCATTTATCAATAACTGACTTAATACCAAAGTCATTATTTTTCATGGCAAATGTTCAGACAAACTCCATTTTCTTACCTGCATGTGAACATGTTAGAGATTGACTCCTGTTGAATTTGACACGATGACCCTCGTGTCAAATTCAACAGGATGGTCCTGCAGATCAGTTCCCAGGAAACCGACAACAGCATATAAGATTTGATTATAGTGGTGAAGGTTTCGTGCAGGACCATCCACACTTTTTGAAGGGCCAAATACAGAGACCTGGTGCACTATGTGCCACGAGGTCCCCACAGGTTTTGAATTCAGAGTTGTCCTTCTCCTAGACCAGTTGCCATCCAAGGCTATAGAACCCAGTCTGTCCTGCTATTTACCCATAGCTGAAGGGAAAACAGGATTCACACCTTTCCCAAGGGTATTAGCATGTAAGTGAATGTAATGGAATCCAAACTCAGCTCTCCGATTCCTCAATCAAAGCCGCTATCCATTACTCCTGTGTGTGTGTGTGTGTGTGTGTGTGTGTGTGTGTGTGTGTGTATATATATAAAGTTTGGAAGAGTTTTGAAGTGATGCTAACAAAGTTTTGAATGTTCTATATTTAAAAGTAACTATAAACAATTTTTTTTTTTTTTAAGATCCTTGCCATTTAAAAGGAGAAATTACCTAAATTTATGAATGCTCAAATTTAATGCTTTTCCCTTAAAAATCCTGCCAATTAAATAAAACATTATCAAAAAAGTTTCAAAAGTTTCCACTGCTACAGGAGCAAAAAACTAATAGTGAGAGAATATTTTTTTTTTATCTCTGTGTCCCATGCAACAGACTCCGGTTCAACCACAGACCTGATCAAATTACCGGTTGAAAATGTTTCTGCACAGGTCGCATCCTAAGTCAACGACTTCCCCATTTTGAATTGAAACAGTACTATACTGGCATTGAGATCGCATCAACTTAGAATTTATGGCTATATCTAGACAGCTCAATTGTATGCTAATAGCTTCCTCTCTCACTTGTAGAACTCTGGCTCCATGCTTTCCAGCCAACATTAATCTGCAAAAATTTAAATGCACTGTCAATCGCTATCTACTTTCCTCTTGATTACTCTTTCCGCTCATCAGTATTGCTTCTGTTCTTGATTTTTCCACACCCTGTAACCCCTCGTGTTTGAGTGGTATTACTGCCTTGCTTGGGGGTGATACCGATATATGACGCCTATCGAATTGAGTGTCAGGCAAATCACTTCCTAGGAACCGATAGCCCAACACCAGCACATGAGATTTGATTATAGTGGTGAAGGTTTTGTGCCAAACCTTGCACACTTTTTGAAGGACTGAAGACAGAGACCTGGTGCACTGTGTGCCACAAGATCCTCAAATGACCCTCCACTGTTTTTGAATTCAGAGTTGTCCTTTTCCTACACCAGTTACCATTCAAGGCTATAGTACCCAGTCTGTCCTGATATTTACCCATAGCTGGCAGGAGAAGAAGACAATTCATACCTTTCTCGAGCGTATTAGCATGTTAATGAATGTAACAGATTTGACTGGTATTTGAACTCAGCTCTCCAATTCCTCAATCCAAGCTGCTATCCATTACTCCACCATGCATTTTTTATATATATATATATATATATATATATATATATATATATATATATATATATATATATAATATAATATATATATATATATATATATATATAATGTAAAAAAACTTGATTCAAAAATAGTATGTCTAATACAGCAATCACTATCACTTGACTTAAAATATTTTTAACCTTCCTTGCCTTTTAGAGGAGTGCCCTTTCCATTTAATTTGGAGTTACATTCCTTTTTTCTTGCCTATATCACACTGCCAACTTTACTAAGCTCTTTAGTAAACATTAAATATGTTATGAAAAAGAATTAAACAAAATAAACACAATACGATCAGCTTTAAAAAAAAAACAGAAAAAATATTTTTAAGGGATGACCGATTGTGTTTTGCACTCTGTTTTTACTCTCTCAGAGTTGAAACTTCAAATGATGACTCCCCAATGGCCTTCTTCATAAATCCACTGGTTTTCACTAAAAACCAACATGCAATTCAGACGCAATCTGAATGTTCGATTTTTTGGGTTTTATCGATTTTTCCATGCTGTTTAGGGTCCGTGGTCATGAAACTTCTGGACAACACTCTAATGGTAGACTCTAAGAGGTTTGTCAAATTTGGTTGAAATGCGATCATTCCTTCTGTAAGCAGAATTTTTTTCGATTATCGATTTTTTCGAACCTGATTCCAAACTCAAAAAAAAAAATCCGTCATGTACTTTACGGCAGCTATTTGCAAACTTGTGTTGAAAACCGTTAGAAATCATGGAGAAATGCTGCCTGAGCGAGGTAACAATGCCCACGACAGACACACAACTTGAGAAATATATATATAGTAGATATATATATATATATATGACAGGGTCAAGAATAGTGCAATACTGAAGAAATTTAACAGCATCACAGGCATTGAAACCATTCTAGCAAAGATACAACTTAGGTGGGATGGTCATGTTGTGAGAATGAATGAGCATAGGCTTCTAAAGAAAGCACTGTATGAACTACCGAACTCCAAGCATTCAATTGGACATCCACTCTTATGCTACAAAACAAACTGAAAGACAACTGGTAACATCTCAAATTTGATCTGAAAACCTTGAAAGCACAAGTACCAAACAAGTGGTATAAGATATGTTTCATTAAGTTGAAGCGTTTTGAAGACAGTAGACTGAAGCACCATGATCGGCTTTGTCAAGCTCTGAAGCAGAGATGCCATCAAAATCCTGCTTTAACAAATTTCATCTGTCAGTGTGGCTTTGTCGTCCGCAGCAAGGCTGGGCTACTATTACACATAAGAAAACACACTTTCCTTTACCTGATTTTATCCACAATAGCCCCTGCTAGTATGCATAAGTGAAAAACAAAAGGCACCATCCAATGGTGACTCTTATGATTCAAAAATATATATATATATATATATATATATATATATATATAGGGATCAAAATGGTC
This sequence comes from Acanthosepion pharaonis, assembly GCA_903632075.3. Classification (NCBI taxonomy): domain Eukaryota; kingdom Metazoa; phylum Mollusca; class Cephalopoda; order Sepiida; family Sepiidae; genus Acanthosepion; species Acanthosepion pharaonis. The sequence goes on along the minus strand of CAHIKZ030003057.1, from coordinate 89,600 downwards.
ATTTTCTGAATGAGGTAACTCTTGGATTTTTTTATCTATGTATTTTATATGCTCGGTTATAATAAATACATTGAGCTCTTCTTTTGTGGATCAGTCTTAATATGAAGTAGTCTTGGATTTTTGATCCAGATAGGGATCTTCGATGTAAAAAAAAAAAAAAAAAAAAAAAAAAAATGAAGACCACAGATTACACCCTGATGAAATGACCAACACTCACCGAGAAAATACTTCAAGAAATATTAATAAATAACTAATGCAAATATTTACCAGGCATACTTTTTATATCACCAATATTTGTAAATCTAATACTTAAATAGATCCGAAGGCGTATTGGTATGGCCAAGGATGCATTCCAAAAGCTGGGCAGAGTATTACGAGATAGAATACTTTTCTTTGTTACCAAAGAAATCTCCCTGAGCTGCTATGTGACATCTGTCCTCCTACATGGCAGTGAATGTTGGACAGTCTCCTCAAAGATGAAGAGACTTGAGGCAGCAGAGATGTGGTTCTACAGAAGGATGTTAAGGATATCATGGACTGAGTGTGTAAGCAATGATGAGGTTTTGGATAGGATTTAAACAAGGAGGAAGCTTATACTTAACATAAGGAAGAAGCAGATGAAATTTCTAGGACAAGTAATGAGAAAGGAAGGCCTGGAGAATCTGACACTCACAGGATGAATAGAAGGAAAAAGAGAGAAGGGATAGCAATGCATGACATACCTGGTGGGTTTAAGCAAGTGGATGAGAGAACATGGTCTGAGGGAGGTGGCAGAGGGATGAAACTTATTGAGAGCTACAAGGGATAGGGGGAAGTGGAGAGCCGTGATCGCCTATGTCCTGAAAGGACCTAGCACCATACACATTTTTCCAACATTAGACTTGTTGAGTATCCTTTATCCAAAAAACTCCAAAATCCAAAAGAATTTCAAAACAGATTCTAGTTCCATGTGCCATACCATTTTCTGGATATCTCAGAGGTATATTCAGATATTGATATTGAGATGAGGTATTATGATTACTTACATTATTCGGACTGTTATCCTCATCTTCCTTGTCATATTCACATTTCAGCCACTGTACGTTCTGGCCTTCTTCAGGTGATTGAAATTTCAAACTGAACCCTTTATTTTGTCCCCTGGGGTAGACTGTTCTAGTTCCACATGCCATGCCTCTTCCGGATATTTCCCTTTAACTCAAGTCCCAAAAATTCATACACAGATGTCCTCAAGGACACATGGCCCAGTGGATAAAGATATTGGTTAGATCCAGTGACTAGACCCAAAGAGTTGTGAGTGGTAAACCAAAATGGAGACATCCGGAAGAGGCATGACATGTGGAACTAGAACAATCTACCCCAGACAAAATAAAGGGTTCAGTTCAGAATTCCAGTCATCTGAAGGATATGGTGGCTGAAACGTGAATACGGCAATGAAAATGAGATAACAAAAGTAATGTAAGTAATCTCAATTTCAGTCATTTCCCTTTAGTAACCCAACTCTTGAAGTTTTTGTTCACCTCTGCTGTGGACAGGTATTGAACTCACAACTCTTTGGGCCAAATCACTGGATAACTTCAACCATGCTTTTATCTGCTGGGCCATGTGCCCTTGGAGATAAAAGCATTGGTTGAAGTAATCTAGTGAATGCATGGCATGTGGAACTAGAGCAATCTACCCATGCAGACTAAAATAAAATTTGGTTTGAAATTTTTTCTATATCATCCAAAGAAAATTTGGAGCGTATATTAAAAATTATGTTGTGAATATGAACAAGATGAGGACAACAGTCCAAACAATGTAAATAGAACATAAAAACTATACCATTCTTGCATAATTTTTTTGATACTACAACTTTCTGAAATTTGGTATTTTCAAACATTGATACTTTTTATATTTTAAGGTAATTTCTGTCAATTCATTCCTTAAAAAAAAAAAAAAAGTGTTCCAATAAAAAAACTGATTTTAAATGTGAATTAAGTTTAAAAATCTAATGATTTTTTTTTTTTCAGATTTAACAATTTAAGTCTTTGGCAATTTCAACCATGGAAAGATTAACAATCAAACGACGTGTTAAAGTTATCAAAGCCTGCTGTAAATAAGAGATGGACTACGACAATCCTTTATGACACCGTAAAAAAATTATTCAAGAAATAATCCCCTTCTCTGATTACAACAGTCAAAAATATTCAAGGAATTTAAAAAAAACGTGTGATGTGAACCCTGCTTGTATTTTGTTGAATAAAATATTGGATTAACTTATCTTCAGAGTCTCAGTCTTGCCAAGCCTATTACAAAAATGGATGTTCAAACAAATGCATTCCACACACTTAGAATTTTTTTTTTGGTCAACATATCCAAGCAACAAAGAGTGCAATTGGAAACGATTTCAACTATAATGATGAGAAAAAAACGTTGTTGATTAAAGAGGTTCAATTCCAATTACATATGCAATGAATAGAGGTATTTGGATTTTCAGCCATTTTTTATGTGCACTTCATAAATTTTTTCAGTTGAACACCGTCCCAACAAGAAATTCATGCCCTTTCACATCTGCCACTGACCCAGTTTGTTTGAATTTACAATCAATTTTTCCAATTGCACTTTTGAAACTTTAAAGCGTTGATTGATTGGCAATTTCAACCATGGAAAGATTAACAAAGACTTAAATTGTTAAATCTGAAAGAAAAAGAAACAAATGATGAGACACTTAAACTTAATTCACATTTAAAATCAGCCCAAGTTATTGGAACAGCCTTTACAAATAGAGGAAAACATTTGCTCAAGTTCACACATTATTGTCTGAATTTTCTAATGGTTTTTGACAATACAGATGAACTTGTTTATTAAAGGCTGTCATTTGTAAAGAATTGTCATTTTTTTTTTTTTTTGTCAGTACAGAAATGAAGGCAAAATAGGTTATCACTAAATTTACCACATTAAACAAAATATTCTTCAAAGTTTATCTACTCTTGGCATGAATATAGGTAAGTATTATATATTGATAATTTATCATTTGCTGATAATATCTACATAAAAACTTTTGTTAGAGTAAAAAAAAAAAAAAAAAAATTGGTCATTTGAGTGATGCAAGAAAATAAGTTTTATTTTGGAGAGTTGACCGATTTGCCTGTTTAACAGCATATCAACACATTATGGGTCATTTAATGCCAAAATTTAATTTTCTTGGGAGCCTTGAAGTAATACAAATATGATATACAGGGGTTAGACAAAATATTGTGAACATCTTGCAAAAATAGCAATTTTTTTTTTTTTTTACTTCCAGCATTTCCAGGTATTTGTAAACATCAAACCGGCACAAAAACGTAAATGCTCAGCACTTTAATCCTTTACCTTACTTTTCCAACTAATTAAGTTATTTATCTTCAGGTAAAATAATTATAGGCTTATGGAGGTCCAACACCTTAGTTAATAAGTGTTTAAGCTAGTGTTCACATTTTGTCTAACCCCTGTATGTTATTCTGCTTTCACAATTGAATACATGGTAGATGAAACACAGCTTGTGTGGATAAGTGGTGGTGAAATGTGTTTTATGTTGAAAGGTATTTTGGTTTGATTTGTTTTATGGCATATCAGCCTCAATGGGTTATTTAATGCCAACAAGATTTTTTTTATTGCAACAAAAATTTATTGCTGATACTAAAACCTATTTTTACACTTTCATAGTGTTTTGACTCCAGTTTCAGAGTTAATTATTTGCTCATAGCTGGGACCCTAACAGGTGATACCACCCCAAGTGAGGGTGGACCTGGGAACACCAGCAATTAAAAGGTGGTTCCATGAGCCTCAAAATATCCAATCTTTCGATCTGTGACATTGTTGCCAGATGTAGTTTATCGTCATACTCAGAACCAATTTTGGAGAGTAATAACTGCCCTGGAATAATTTAAAAAAAAAAAAAAAAAAAAAAAAAAAAAAGGGGGCTAGAGAGGCAGTGTCTTTTTGGACATTCCAAAGATTTTGGAATTTAACGTGTGTATTTTGTGGTATATTTGAGAAGAAATTTTTCTTTTAAATATCTATTGTTAAAAAACAATAGACTTTTTGTGTATTATATATATATATATATATGATCTTTTTCTAATGTATGAAAATCCTTTTACTAATGTGTGTGCTGTGTGGATAAATTGGCCAAAATGAATTTAGTGTTGTCCCATGCTTTCAGTTCACAACATCAGCGTTTGTTTTACTTATAGAAAATTTGTATTTTAATAATTTTAGTGTTTTTTTTTTTTTTGGAAAAAAAAAACAAGTTAAATCAAATGTGACTTTATGCAGTAAGTCATATGACACCACCGGGTCTCAAACAAGGCTTATTTTTATTTAATGGTTAATTATTTAAATTCTATATAAATAGCTTCTATAATCTTTAGTCTTTTTATTAGATTCATGAAGTATTCTAGCATTAGAAAGGTAATGTCTAATAAAGTTTGTTTGGAATGTTGTCTAAAATCATTTTTGAATAGATATTCTTATATTAGAAAAACCATATATATATATATATATACACACACACACATTACAGCTACATTTTTGTTAAATTATTGTAAGCAGAAAATCTTTTTTTTTTCTTCTACTGATGATGGCTGAAACTAGTCGAGGAATTTAAATGAAATAATAAAAATGAAATATATAATCCAGTGTGTCTGAAGATTTTAATTTTGTAATATTTTTTTTATTGTTCTATCTATCTATCTATATATATATATATATTTGTTAAAGACAGACATTTTGTGTTGTATGACAATCACTGCATAAAACTCAGTAAAGATTTGGGCCTAGTCTATTGATGCTGTTTCATTGGTTAGTGTTACTGTTCTGTCTTTTTGCAAGAGGCATTGAACCCTTTTGTTTATTGCCTAGGTTAGTTCCTGTTTTTTCTTTGTCATTTTGTTTTTCATTCTTGGTTTCTTCTAATACATTTTTTGGGCGTTTGTCTTTCCATCAACCCTTAAATGTGAAAGTATTTCTTTGAAGTCAGGAATGTGTTATAAAATAATATAAGACATATCTCGGCTGATTTACAGGCAAATACTCAATAGCAAGAGCCGGATGTGAACGGGACAAAACCTCGTCACAAAATGACCATTATCTTTCTTTACAAATGTTCCCGACACACGTGTTCCGGTCGAAAAATAAAATAATATTTAAAGTGTTCTATTTTTCGTCCAATAAAAATGCTTCCTCCTAATTATACTCGCTTCATTTTTCGAGCCTGTTAAGCCATAAAAAAACGCTATAAAAAGGGGGTCACATGGAAGTTCAACAGGCAGTCCACAGGTGGCCAGGAAGAGACCTGTCACGGTCAGGCTGAGCTGTCAGCAGGGGTCAGCGTCAACCACCGTCAACATGTGTGAACTACTATGAGAGATCGACCTAGATCCGAAGCCAGCTTATGAACTTTACCACAAGGTAGCTGTCCCAAACCTACACATTCCTGTTGAAATAAACCATGTAAATCTATTTCTGCTGTTGTCGTATTTCTTTCTTGCCACCATACGCTTGTCTATAACAAATGAAGACATTATAAAAGATTTTTGTTACTTCAAAATAGATATACTTGAATGATGACTCAATCAAGCTTAGTGAGACAGCCGGAGTCACTGCTGATTATATAACATTAAATATGTTAAATAACCAGAAAAATTACTGTAAAAAAAAAAAAAAAAAAAAAAAAAAAAAAAAAAAAGAGGTCCAAATCTTTACTCAGTTTTATGCAGTGATTGTCATACAACACAAAATGTCTGTCTTTAATATATATATATATATTGAACAATAAAAAATATTACAAAATTAAAATCTTCTGACACACTGGATTGTATATTCTTTCATTTTTATTATTTCATTTAGATTCCTCGACTAGTTCCGCCATCAGTATAAAAAAAAAAATTTTCTGCTATTAGCTGTGTGTGTAAAGTATATATATATATATATATATATATATATATATATATATATATATATATAAAATGGTTTGTTTTCTAATATAAGAAAATTTATTTGTTAATGTTAGACAACATTATCACAAACACTATGTTAAAGAAAAAGTATAATAAAGTGCTCAATAGAGCAGCTTAGAAAAACTGGTATAAAGAGCAAGCTAATACAATAAAAATAGGTAAAACATTGTATAATACCGCTAGGTCTCATCAGGTGGCTGGGCAAAAAAAACAAAACAAATTTTTTCTTTTCTCTCCTGTCTTCACTTGCACTCTTGACTTTCAGCATGATAATAGCTGTGTGGTGTGGTTTGAAGAACACTTATTACCCAGCCCCCTGATGAGAGATAGCATCTAAAAACTACAGTAGTGTGCAGTAATTATGGTGTTATACCTCTTTTGAACAATTTTGTGTATATATATATATATATATATATATATATATATATATATATATATATATATATATACACACACACACACCTTAAGAGTGGCACAGTGGATAAAGGCGTTAGTTAGATCCAGTGAATTAACAGGAGATAACTGGCATCCATTAGACATGGCACGTGGAACTAGAACAGTCTACCCCAGTCAAATGAAATAAAGGGTTCAGTTCAACATTCCAAATGACCTGAAGAAGGCAAAGTGTTACAACAGCCAAAAAAATTTGTGATAAACATTCCGTTGACAAAGATGAAGACAATAGTCCAATAATGTAAATAGTGTACATAATACCTCATCTGAGAAATATAGACAGATACTGAAGGGCTTCGTAATAAATATGGCAACAAAGATGAAGACAAAGTGAATCATAATGACAATTTTGTAAATTCATTGAATTGACATAATTTTAACACAGATATGTATATAATATATATATATATATATATATATATATATATATATATATATATATATATAATCCCCCTGCCTTTTGGGGGTTGGTGGAATTCATGTAAAATAAAATCAGTTGTTGCACTTTTACTACTGTACTGATGTCATTCAAAAAAATTGAGCTACTTTTCCAGTTCTTTAAGAAGATTCTTGGGATAAATTACAGAAGTAGGGTACCCAGGCCTAAAAAGATAACGTTTTGCTTTTAGCCGCGGGGTTCCCACAGACGATAAGACAGGAACAACCAGAAGTCCTTCTTACCGATGCAGACGCTCCTTGATTTTCACCTTTGCCCTTGTTAGCAACTGTCGTTTGTGTGTCAGACCAGTCCGCCTTTTTTGTGGCCCTACCAGGAACGGTTCTCATAGCTTTAACACTACTGTTTACACCCCCCCCAAATGACTGTGAGGTAATGGGTTGGAATTTTGGGGGCTTACAGTACCAGGTGTTCCCAAATTTTTCTAAGTACTGACCTGGCTCTCCTTATGCTTAAATTTGGTGATCGTATATGAGAACCGTAAAAAAGCCCATTTGACCGTAAGCTGTTGTTGCACTATACATGAAGTCAGCTTATACATGAGTACATACAGTATTTTTCTGAAAAATTGATTTCATAGAAAGATTTTATAAAATTCAACCAAAAGTAGCACAGGCTGCTCAGTAAATGAATGCCTGTTTTCAGAGGGAAAGTTAACAGGAGATAACTGATATCCATGGCACGTGGAACTAGAACAGTCTACCCCAGTGAGCAAAATAAAGGGTTCAGTTCGACATTCCAGCCACCTGAAGAAGGCTGGAGTGTACAACGGCCGAAATGTTGTAATAAATATGGCGACAAAGATGAGGACAATAGTCCGAATAATGTAAATAATGTACATAATACCTCATCTCAGAAATATAGACAGATATTGATAATTTTTATCATTATTATGCATGTGAAAGACTTATACATATACTTATGACATATCAAGATGTACTGATTTTAGTTAATGTCTGGACATGGTTACAAAAATTAAGAAGTTTAAGAAAGAAATGAATGAAAGATGAAAAATTGTCGAGCAGGTTTCTCATGAATTCAAGGCCGAGATCAAGTGAATAAGAATTTCTTTTATATCTTAATTCTGTACATCCCACCACCCTTATCTTTGGCCACATCTCATTGAAACACCAGTTCCTGTACAATCACTGAAGTTAAGCAATGTTGAGCCTGGCCAGTATGTACATGGGTAGCTACTTGGGAATACCAGGTGCTGTAAGCTTGGATATGCAAATGATCTTGTAATGGAATTTGTTGATCAGAACTAGTTCCAATTCCCACTGAATTCTTTATATTATTCACTTCTGTGCAAATACCCAAAGAAATGGTATGAATCTACATTCTCGCTTGCTCCCTCCCTCCCTCTTGTTATAGTTTAGTGTTAAAAACAAACAAACAAAAAAAATAAGAAAGATTTATTTTATTCATAGAATCATTTAACAACCCCTCATTTCAGTTAGATGCTACCCATGAGAGTTTCTTGGGCATGCAATTACAGGTCTGCCTAATTATTATATTTTAGGAACTTTATGCTTGATGTAACAACAAAGCTAATTAGTTGATTGATGTTCAGCACCTCAACTCTGAAATTTCATAGATGAACCTTTGTTCAACTGTTCAGGACACTCATCAGGAGATATCAGCAAACATGACATTTGTTTTCATTATTTCTGTCTTAAAAAAAATAAAATAAAAAAAATTATGCACTTTTTATTAGTGTTTGGTTAAATTTTCTGTTTACATGTTATTTTTTTAATAAAAAAAAAAAAAAACAAAAAAAAAAAAAAAAAAAAACAAAACAATTAAAAAAAATAAACGGATTTATTATTTACCCGATTTGTTCTAGATTCTTTTTTTATCCAGGTTTTTTTTTTGGCAGTGTTAGGTTATCTTAATTTTTTTTGATTTAAAGTATTGGTTTTGTATAAATTATGTTGCATTATCTGCATTGTATATAGGAAGCATCTGCATTTTTCATGTTGGTATTTCACAAGATATGTTTTTTTGATTCGTAAGTATTGTAGTAAGAATTTGTTTCCGTGTCTGCATTTTGAAAGGAATTCAGACATCATTTCACTCCAGTAAGGGAATAATACCATTAAAACCAGTGGGCGGGGGTGTATACTTTATATTATTGGTGACCAGGAAGATATCTTATTGAAGAGGCAGGGAGGGGAGATTTCATCTCCTTTTATACATCTTATGGTTAAAAACACAGTCATATGAATTATAAAAGGTTAATACAGAAGACAATATTTTTTTTTTGTTAGCATAAGTACACAGCTTTCTTTCCACCTGACCAAATTTATTTCGTCACAATAAAAAGTTTCTTAACCTTTTCATTCTTTAAATAGTTTTCATGACGCAGGGAAGCCACTGCATAAAAATTCTATATAAAACACCATACATTGCTAAATGCATTCCCTATGATTATAATTTTAAATAATTCAAGTTGAAGAATTTTTATTAATTATAATAATCAATGATTTTCCAACAATTTTCTGTATGTGTGTATACTAGTAAAATTATAGAAATATAAAATTTAACAAAAATGAAGTAGTCTATGTTTTTCGCGGAACCCCTAATGACCTCTTACTGAATCCGAGTGTTCTGGAGAATACCGGTTCAAAAGCACCGTCTTAAAGTGGTCACCTTTTAAATGTATTTTTTTGTTGTTTTTTTTTTAAAAGAGAAGTTCCAATTATAGAATGATTTTGCTGATCATTAAAAGGGAGAAAACTCTTTAGATTTTTTGGATTCCACAACGTTTTTACAATTAAAGGGAAGCAACTCCAGCCGACATGTTACTTCGATGTTGGGAGATGAAAAGTTTTATATAGAATTTTGTTTTAGTTTTCTAAATTGAATTTTCCAACAAAAGAGAAAAAAAAAATTACTTCCCGTTTGAAGTTGTTTTTAATAAAAACTGTACAACCAAACAAAATTATGACGAGAAGGAAGATAAGGAATGATTTCGATAAGTTTTAGTAGAGATAAGAATTCTGTTAAAAACTAAGTTGAAAGAAAAGTAATCAGTTCGTTAAAGAAAAAAAAAGGAAAACAAATTTACTAAGCAGACGATAATTACTCTCCATCTTGAATACTACTGACACTTTGCAACCGGCAAATGGAACAAAACATAATTTAAGCATTAAACTTTCAAAGATAGATTTTTCAAAAAGTTGTAAAAAATTGGTTGTATTTAGGTACCCTCACTAATTCGGTACGAAAGGTTTTAAAAATGAAAAAGCTTGATACTTTCATTTGAGCTTTAGTTGAAAGCTAAAGGATTTTTAAAATTTATTATTTCCAGTAAGCAAACTAATCTGTTGTATTTCCAACAGAAATTATATTGATCGGAATCGATTTTTCTTCATTGATAGATTTTGAATCAAAAACAGCCATTTTTTTTGTAAACAAAATCCTTACTCTTAGAAATCTTGCAAAAATAAAACATTTCCGAAATGTTATTTGGAGGAAAATTTGCAAATCTAAAGTTAAATTAATCTGAAACAAATATTACTTGTAGCATAAAATGTTCTATATAAACATTTCTTAACTACGAGTTCATGTTTTTCTGACAGGTTATCGATTTTTTGACAACCGAACTTGTTTTATAGTCAAGTATGGTGGCCAATATTTGACGATAAAGTTTTTTCCTCCCTAAGAACTGGTGGGTGGGCAACGCTTAAAATAATTGACCTTTTAATACTAGAGATCTATCATTTTGTACATCCATACTTCAGAAATTTCACACGGATTCACACACAACAAATCGTTAAATTTTAAAAATATTCGCTGTCGTCAGATTGTAATAAACTTTACAATATACGAGTAGAAAATAGTTTCTTTTACTTAAAATTCATTTTCAATAAGATAATTCTTACGAAATATTAAAATTTAAAACTTCAAATTTAAAATTATATATAAAAAAAAGAAAACAAATCTTCGAAAATTTTCTCCAGACAAATTGTCTATATTCATAAAAAGCAATTGAAAGCAAAGAAGTTCTTAGTTTTATTGCGTTTTTTTTTTATATTCTGAACCGATTAGTGAATATGTCCTGAACATTCCATTAAAATCTGATAATTATTTTTGCCAGAATTTCCAAATGTCACCACAAAAAAAGGCAAAAATTTGCTATGCTATTACAACTACTAAAGCAAAATTTCGAGTGTTCTTAAAAAAAAAAAAATTATGCTATTTTTAAGAGAAAAACAAAGTATTTTTTTTAATTATCCAGAAATTTTTTTAAAAACCTAACACGGTTGAAATTTTAGTTAATTTTTAGAAGAAAAAAAAAAAAAAAAAAAAAAAAAAAAAAAAAAATTGTTTTGCGCTTTCTTTCCAGTTAAAAAAAACACATGATTTAGAAATTCTTGCAAAAATCAAATAATTGTTGGTTTTTAATGAAACTAAAAACTTATTCAAATAAAATTTTTTAAAATTACACATCACTTAATTTCATGAAATTAAATCGTATGCCAAAACTTATTACTTAAAAGTTGGACTCCTTGGAAAATGTAAATCCAATTTGTAATTTTTTTCCCCAAAAAATATTGCTCGTTTTGTGAAATTCTGCTTCAAATGGTAAATTAAAATGTAATAAAACTATGACATTAATTAGAAAACCTTTTGTAAATGAGTTAGGGCCCTGTGTTTAAAAAAAAATCCAATGAATGTGATTAGTAATAATTTATGAATTTTAAAATGGTTAAAAATCTTCCACACCATGTTTATTTTAGGTAATATTGTAATTAAGTAGAAATATTTACAAATAAAAAAATTGAAAATTTAATAACTCGTTTTGCAGCAATATTTTTTAATTTTTTTTTTTACTTTAAGCATTCCCATTTTTTATCTATAGTAGTCTATATGTAACATTATTATGAAAAAGTCAGGTGTTCGAGTTGTCCTCTTTTTACAGAGAAATTTACTTTCCTCCAATTCGTTATTCACTGCGTACGTTTCAACAGGTATTGAACATCATCCCTTCAGTTTTTTTTCACGAAATTTTTTTTTTTATGTATTTATTGTGGATCATAGATTATTGAATTACTTCCATCATGTTATTTCATCTCAGTAATTAAATTTTAAAATTTAAGAAAATTTTACAGTGTTTTAAATTTTATTTTTCATAAAAGCATCTTCAAGCATAACTAAAGTCAATATTAGATAATTGCTGAAAGTATGTTAATTTGTAAAAATTACTAGGTAGTTTATATATATATATATATATATATATATATATATATATATAGTGTGTGCATTCACTTCAATTTCGTAAATTTGTCAATTTTGGCCATCCATACTAGCTGTCAACACCTCGGAGCTTATCGATAGCGTCCATAAAAGAGGCAAGAAAAATAGGACCCATCGTTAAGAAATGATTCTATATTATTTTTTTTATACTGTAGTGTAATATTTGTTACAAATCAGATTAATTTTAAACCTTAAATTTGCTAATTTTACTCAAATAACGTGTCAAAAAAAAAAATATTTTTTAGAAGATTTTTAAAATCGATAATTAAATTTTATTTTAAAACTTTTAAAGTGTAAGAAATTGTCGCCAGTAAATAGATTTTTTTGAAATCGAGCAAATATTTGACATTCCAAACTATATAATTTCTATCTAAAATATACAAGAGTATTTTACCTAAATGTCCTCGTTACGATGTCTTTCTCAGTTCAATGAAAAATGTTACGTCAAGACGGCAGCTTTAAATGGCGGGAACATACGGATAAACTTTTTTTTTTTTTTTAGTAAAATCGTTTGCTATGGATTTCGAAAGAACTTTCTTGACAGATAATTACATGAGAAAAATAAAAATTCAAAACGTCTGCTGCACTGAATTAAATGTTCGAAATTTTTTTTTTTTATTGAGAACTTACTGAAACACAGCGGTCGGACTTTGATAACAGATTACGGCCAAACTATTTGACCAACCAAACCCGAACATATCACCTTAACCCCCCCCCCCAAAAAAAAACGGCATTCTTTCCTTGATTTTATAGCCAAATTTCCACCAGTGTTCTTTGGAATCGAACGAAACATTAGTACCCTTTATATTGCACTCGACGAAAATCTGGGGAGGGGAGTGAGGGGTGTTGTGGAAAGAAGCGTTACCCCCCATCTGATGTTATGAAAATACAATACATATATAGACAACAATAACATTGATAAACTTATAGCTAAATCAATTTCCTTTCGTTTGATGTACTGTTTGACAAGATTTTATGGGTTTATAGCGATTTTATGAGAGTCTTTCCGATGGACTCCCACAAAATGTGGCTTTTAGTGACGTTTTACATGCAGTGAGTCTTCTTGCTATTTCGATGCCAAAGGTTTAAAAATGTTTAAAAATGAAAACGCATTCTTGAAGATTTTTATTCTTTAGCTTTAATTGAAAGTTAAATGGTTTAAATTTACTATTTCCAGCAAGTAAAATATTCTGGTGTATTTCAAATACAAATTTGATACATGACAAATTCAATTACTTGCCCGCTTTTAAAAAAAAAAAAAAAAAAATTTTTTTTTTTTTTTTTTTACAAGCGGCCATTTTCTCTCAAGAAATTTGTAAACAAAACAAAATTATCGGTTTCAAAAATCTTACAAAAATAAAATATTTTTGACACGTTATTTGAGAAAATAAATTTAAAGTTAAATTAGTCTGTAAAGTAGTATACAAGCATTTCTTAACGATAGTTCCTGTTTTTCTCATGTCTTTATTGACGTTATCGATGAGCTACGAACTATGGATGGCCAGAATTTACAAAATGTAAGTGAATGCATTTTTTAGTTTATAACCACCTAGTAATTTATTTATTTTTTTAAAATTAATTTTCAGCAATAATATTTTATTGACTTACGTTTGAAGATGCTCTCTGAAAGAATAAAATTTAAAATACTATAAAATTTTCTTAGATTAAAATTTTTTTAATGAGATTAATAATTACCATACCATGATAGAGGTAATTAATACAATAATTTACGAAACGTTATTTTATTAATATATTTTTTTCATATAATTCTTTATTATTAATTGTTATAATCATTATTAAATTTTTATAGTACTTCAAATTTTATTAATTAATTGTTACTTTTAACCAAATAAACAATATTTAAAAGAAATTACTATATGTAACAGTAGATACCGCCATTTTTTTCGGTAACATTTTCGATACCCAAAGTTTAAAATGAATTTTTAAAAAGAAAACGCTTTCTTGAAGATATCTTTTAGTTGTAACTGAAAGCTAAATGATTAATGACTATTTCCAGTAGGTTAAAATACTCTGGGATATTCCATATAGAAATTATATAGATTAGAATGTTTGCTCGATTTACAAAAAGAAAAAAGTTTACTGGCGGCCATTTATGCTTTAAAAATTTTTTAAATAAAATTTAATTATCGATTTTAAAAAAATCGATCAAAAAAAAAAAAAAAAAAAAAAAAAAAAAATTTGGGACACGTTATTTGAGTAAAATAAAAACATTACTTATAGCATAAAATTATAGTATATAAGCATTTCTGAACGATTTGTCCTGTTTTTTTTCCGTCTTACTGACATTATCGAGAAGCTATGAGGTGTTGCCAGCTGGTACAGATGACCAGAATTGACAAATTTACGAAGTGTAAGAACGTATTTGTTTTTAACTACCCAATAATTGTTACAAATGAAGATTCAGAAATTATCTACTGTTTTGACTTACG
>CAHIKZ030003057.1:65000-67500 GCA_903632075.3 Acanthosepion pharaonis | reverse complement strand
AAATAAAGTTCGCTCATTGTGCGCACAATAATCAAGACAAGTGAATCTTCCGCGTATAACTATTCGAGGCAAACCTATGCAAGGAAAGACAGGAATGGCTGCAGGGCTGTAGCCGCGACATGAATAAGGCCGGATTTATACAATCGATAATTTCTAAAATGATAGATTTCCGCAAACTTATTTTCGAAATAAGCATGCAAATTTACACCAGAATGTTAATTAACAATTGTTTTCCGAAAATTAAAAATACCTAGTGAACATATTTTAATTGCTTTGACAAAAAAGCAATAAGCACAGTTATAAATAAAAAGTTGGTAATGTATGTGAATGAGTATTTATTTTTTTGTTGGATTGTGTAAAAAAAAAAAAACAAAAAACAAAAAAAAAACAAAAAACAAAATAAAAAAAAAAAATAAAAAACAACAACAACAACAAACAAACATGATATTGACGGTGTATTTAGATGTTTTGAAGATTATAGTTTACGGGAAAGCAAAAAGCCGGAAGAGAGTTCCACAGTAGAAAAGTGTGAGAGAATACCTTCTCCAAGGACTCCTACTTTTTTTTAACTAACAAAAAAAAGTTCGGACGTTATGATTTTTTATTTCTCGAAATTTCATGAAATTAAGTTGGGAGTAACATATGTAAGAAAAACATTTTTCCCAAAGATTTTCTGCAACAAAAAAAAATTTCATTCCTTTGTAATTAAATTTTGAAAATTTAATTAAAATCCGACAATTATTTGATTTTTGCAAGAATTTTCAAATTAAAAGCGCCAAAAAACGTCACCGTAAAAATTACATCGCTGATATGAAACAAAATCAAACAAAAAACAAACAGCATTTGTAAGCTAAGCTTTATTTCGAACGTGTTAAATATTTATAATTTGGTCTTTCCACTTATTTAAAAAGTTTCCTCGTCAAAATGTTTAAGTTTTTGACGTTGAAACTTTTTTTAACTAAGTTTTGGGCTTTTTCCATCATGCTATGCTGTTTTTTTTGTTTTTTTTTATATCGAAAAGCGGGTGTGGCTAATTCTAAAAATGATGCAATAGACTGGAATGTATAACGAACATACAAGTAGTAAATTATATTGTATGCCTTTATCTAAACGATGTACAAAGTTGTTTTGTTAGATTTTTAACAGATTACCTTGTAGAACTTCAGTTCGAAATCCCCAAAATTAAAAACTACTTACCTTTAAATCCCCGCGACACTCATGTGACATCCAAGAAAGAACTATTTCGAATTTGGCGCGATATCACTTAATATAGTCTAGTGATGACGTCATAGTTTCTAACACCAACGCCCTTGTAAAACAAGGAAGGTAATTATATTACTTCCGTGTCCTTTGTTCTCGCTTCACCTAAAAATTTTCAAAGACCAAGTCAATTTTCCCACAATATTACATTACAACCCAAATGGCTTCACGTAGTAAATCTAGAAATGACGTCCAATTGGTACGAATTTAAAGTGGTGTAGACCCCGC
This sequence comes from Acanthosepion pharaonis, assembly GCA_903632075.3. Lineage (NCBI taxonomy): Eukaryota > Metazoa > Mollusca > Cephalopoda > Sepiida > Sepiidae > Acanthosepion > Acanthosepion pharaonis. The sequence goes on along the minus strand of CAHIKZ030003057.1, from coordinate 66,012 downwards.
ATAAACGGGATCGGGTCTGTCTACCTCCCCGGACGAAACACTGCCCTTCGGCATAGCCTCGTCCGGGTTCCTCTCTGCCCGAAGGTATAGAGTTCGACTAGCGTAACTGGGAAGGATTTACTATTTGACTATACAGAGAAAACCTCTCATCAACGGACTAAGAGAGAATGAAGTGGCCCGTTAAAGCCGATTATCCGTAGATGGGAAGGGATTATTTTTGTGTTATAAAACCGCTATAGTAACTACCAGTAGTTACGATCAATGTAAATGCTATAAACATGTATGTAAGGCATAAATGAATATACACTTAATATAGATATATTAATCCAAATAACAAAAATAATACATTTCTTACAGCTATTTTCTCACGCACGCACTAATGTATCGTACTTCATATACTGTACACCAGTTTTTGTTTATAATTGAAAAGCCTGCCAACGCCACCAAGTGGTCACTTTTGAGAACTAATACAACCCCGAAGGCCGAACTTATACGGCCGATAACTCCTAAACGCTACATTTCCGCAAACTTATTTTCGAAATAAGCATGCAAATTTACGCAGGAAAACTTTCATTACAATTAGTTTCTGGGGCTTAATTTGAAAATACTTTGAGCAGAGTTTTAAAATATACAAAATTTTAAGTTGATAATGTACGTGACTAACAGAATATTTCTTTGTTAGATAAGTTATTTTAATGAATTAAAAAAAAAAAAAAAAGTCTCAAAAAAACAAATTTTTTAAAGCCACTAAAAGATGTAAGTTTTGTAAACTAATGAGAGGAAGAAACTAAAAAAAAAAAAAAAAAAAAAAAATGCTATTCAAGGAATAGGAATTTGAAAAACAGAACATGATATTGACGATGTATTTAAGTTTCTGTGAAGAATAGTTTACGGGAAAGCAAGAAGCCAGAAGAGAGTGCCACAGTCGAAAAAAGTGCTAGGGAATACCCTGTTAATATACATTCCAAGGAGTCCTACTTTTAACTAATAAAAATGTTTGTTCTTGCTAATC
>CAHIKZ030003057.1:35000-62500 GCA_903632075.3 Acanthosepion pharaonis | reverse complement strand
GTAAAATTAAAAAAAAATTTAAAGTTAAATTAATCTGATTTGACATACATATAGCCTAAAAAAGTAATATACAATCATTTGTTAACAACGGGTTTTGATTTTATTTGATCTTTATTAACGTATAGATAAGATACGAGATGATGACAACTAGTCTGTATGGATGACCAGAATTTACGAAATTTTTTTTTTTTTAGTTTTAACTACCTAGTAATTTTTACAAATGAATATTTCTCAGCAATTATTTTATATTTTAATGACTTTTAGTTAGGTTTCAAGAAGCTTTATGAAATTTGCATTTAGTCTCTAGGGTCTTAAGCTTACTACTTCAAATAAATTGAAGTATGACCAAAGCTAAAATACATAAAATAAAAATTTAGTGAAATAGCAATTAAGAAAAGTAAAACTTTTTGATATTTTGAAGGGATGATTTGCAAAGACGTTAAAGATGAAACAGAACTGAATTAAAAGTTAAATTGCAGTGCGTCAGACGACACTTAAATCACATGACCTTTTTAAGGATTATGTCATGTATAGATTCCCATAAGTAGAAATTAAGATTTTTTTTTTTTTAACCAAAACCTATTTAAATTTAAAAAAATATTTGGGTACAAAAGACAGCTTTTCAAATTGATTCGTAAATGTACATTTCACTTAACGATATCACCAAAACGCCACCTTGAAAGCAATGAAGAGTTTTAAACTATAAATTATAATGAAAATTAAAAAAAAAAAAAAAAAAAAAATCCTTGTAAAAATTCATTATTCATAAAAAAATTTTTTTTTCAGACAATAGAGTCCTGAAAATAACTTATTTACAAGAGCAATTAAAAGCTTTTCTAATTAAATAATTAGTTTTATTGCATTTTTTATTTTACAGTTCAGAGATTTTCTATGAAACGAAGTGAAAAAAAATTGATTTACTTTCCAAAGAGTACTGTTTTTAACTAATAAAAAAATCCGTCCTAAAAATTTAATTTCTCGAAATTTCATGAAATTATGTAAGTGGGTGGTAACATGTGTAAAAAAAAAGTTTTCAAAAATTTAATTCATCTCTGAAGGTCCTGAAAGTTTCAAAATCCAACAGTTATTTGAATTTTGCAAGAATTTCCACATCTGTGTTTTTCAACGGAAAAAAAACAAACAAAAAACAATAAATAAAAAAAACCTTTATCTTTGGTCCGCCGCTGATTTAAAAGATTTAACCAAAATTTACAACGTGTCACATAGGATTATAAGGATTTAAGTTTAAAAAATACTTTTGTCTTTCCTCTTAATAATAACCAACATTGATGAAAAAAACTGAGTTTGGGTCCTTTTTTAATCCTGTCATGCTGTTTCTACGGGACCAAGTGGAGATACCGACACTCAATTTTTCCAAGACAACAAAAAAAAAAAAAAAAAATTAATTCGTAGCTTGCCATATTTAATAATTGCAGTGTTAGAAAATGATATAGATTCAACAAATTTTGCAAATGGTTTGGAAATCATAGAACCGCTTTTGTTAGCGTTAAGAAGTCCTTGCCAAAAATAGGAAACCAGAAAGAATTAAAAAGATATTTCGTAGAAGATATTTAAAAAAAAGAAAAAATATTTAAAATCTGAAGATTTTTGAAATAAAAACTGTACAACCAAAGTAAATGGAGAAAAGGAAGAGGAAAACAAAGAATGATTTCGACGATTATAGATAAAAATCTTTAACTGAAATGCAATTGCTTCATGGAAAAAAAAAAAAAATATTAACAGCCATCTTGAATCCAATGAACACTTTGCAGCATGTCCGGTATGAAGCAAGAAACTTTCAAAGACATTTTTTAGAAAAGCTGGAAAAAATTTTTTAAAATAAAAAAATCTTACATTGCCTAAAAATTGATTGTATTTTTGTATTAATTGGTGATGGTCACCAATTGTAAAGACAGAAATATGGCAAGGAGAGGCTAAGTAAAGTTACTGAAGGTTTAGGAGGAGGAAAAAAAAAAAAAAAAGGAAGCAATTAAAACATGTCACTTCATGAAGAAAAATAATTAGATTTTTTAAGAAAAGAAAATGAAGAAAAAAAAATTAGTTGACCTTTCACTAATACTATTTAAAAAAAAAAAACTAGTTTTTAAAAATGACCAAAAGAACAATTACAGTGTGACCCGGATATAAGAGAGATTTTATCTGGTCCCAAATTAGAGCCCATACTTACCTAAACAAAATAGACCAAACCCGGATATAAGAGAAACCCGGATACAAGAGACTTCTCCGGTCCCGACAACTCTTATATCCGGGTTACACTGTATCAGATTTAAAATGAATTTTTTCCAGTTTTTATTAACGCATTTAACGAGAAAAGTTAAAAAATTTTTTTTTATATATGTTGAAATATATATATATATATATATATATATATATATATATATATATATATCTATAAAACGTTTTATAAAAAGTCAAATATTTTTTTGCAGAGAGTTGGTGCTTGCTTGCATAATTTGATTTTGTAAAAACATTTTCTTTCTGATTTGACATTGAAAAAGTCTATGTATAAGAAATAATAAAAAAAAAAAAAAATTGTAATTTTTCAGTACGATTTTGAAATTCTTCCAGTTGCTGAAAAGAGACTTTTTTATTAAATGAAGATATTTTGGAAGAAATTTAAAAAAAAAAAAAATGTAAGTTTAATGTCATATTCGCATTAGGAGTATTTAAATGTATTTAATTTTACAAATGTGATTATTATTTTGTATGGGAAAGCAAAAATAAAATAAAATAATATAGAATTAACATCCGTGATTAAAGCTATTTTATTTTAAACTTAATAGACGTACATTGTATACAATATAAAATATCATTTGTAAACATTAAAATGCAATAAAGCTTTTAACAAAATTCTTCTTGAATGCTTTTATTTAAAAATACAAAGTTTAAAGTAGGTACTTTCATGAGATCATTAAAAAAAGCATAGTATGATGAAAAAGACGCCAAACTTGACGAAAACAAACTTTTATCGTCTAAATGTTTATGTTATTATTAAGAGGAAAGATCAAAATAGTTTTGGGTTATTTTTTTACATTTTTTAATCGTTCCTAGCATGTCCAAAATTTTCGTTAAAAATCTTTTTTTGAGTCAACAAAATTGACAATCATGTCAAAAAAAAAAAAAAAAAAAAAAAAAAAAAAAAAAATCAGTCAAATTCTTTTAAGAATCAATAATTTTTTCATAAACTAATTTTAAGAAAATTAGAAATTACGTTTATTTCAAATATTTTGAAGCAAGCATTACTTAGTTTCTGCGCCGAAAAAAAAAAAAAAAAGTAGTTTAAAATTAAAATAAAACAGGTGATAACATTTCGCGTCACTTGACAGGTGATGATTGAGGATTTCATCACGTATTGACAGTTTACGTTAGCAAAGTTGTCGTAAGGAACGACAGAAGTGACATAATTTAGATTTAAGTGAACAAATTATTTACCTCGTTATTTTTAAGGAAAAACTCAGCACTAATTGTTTTTGTACTTAGTTTTCACCTTTACGATGCTTCATGGAAAATATATAAAAAAAATTAAAGACTTGAATGAGATTAAATTTCATAAAAAAGGTATCTAATTTATAGGTACCTTATGAAATTTTATCAGAAGTGTAGATAAAATACTATAATTTTATGTACATTTATTATATTTTACTGTGTTATTTGTGTTTCCATTCATTTTATTAATTTTGATATTTATTTATGGAAAAATTGTAGTCTTGCTGGTCTTCCGTGCTTTATAATTACAGCCCGATTATAAACAATTACTGCGGATCTTCTGATTCGTCAAAGCGATACAATTTACAACGCGCTAAAAAAAGATCCATCTTACAAGGACATTTACAAAACTGAATGCGGCTTTTAACTAATTTAATATTTTAACAGCTTAAATGTAAAAATCTAAAATAATTAAAGAAATACAAATAATTGTATTAAAAATTCATTTTTCATCGAAAAAATTTTGCTTTCAGAGAATATTGTCCATATTCATAAAAACTAAAAGTTAAAAGCAAATAAAAGCATTTGAAATTAAATAATATCTTTGTTTTATTGAGTTTTGTATGTTACAATTCAGAGCTGATTTTCACGTACAGTGGGGTCCAATTAAAAAATGATCTGCTTTGCTCAAAGCCTTATGCTTTTAACTAATATAATCACTAAACTGAATGCGATTGAATTTCTAGAGTTTTCATAAAATGAGTTATAGTGGGGGGGGGCTAATAAATATAAAAAATATTTTTATCATGACTTTAAAAAAAGAAAAATTTTAAATAATTTCCATCATTTGTGATTAGTTTCTGAAATTTTCATTAACATCCGACAATTATTAAAAAACGTAATTTTGTGTTTATAATCGGGATGTAATTATAAAGTACGGGAGACCAACCAGATTACAATTAAAAAATTTATTCGAGTTAAGCATTGTTCTCCGCTGTTAAGGCCTTTACTTTTGCGAAACACGCGTAGAGAAGTTAATTTGATTTTTCAATTGCAACTGAGAAGGGTACCTACAAGTATGAATATCATATGAAATTTATGATTTTATTTTTACATTAATCTCAGTTATGACATTTTTCCATAAATGAAATAAAAATTAATAAAATGAATATAAATACAAATAACATAGTAAAATGTAATAAATGTACATAAAATTATATTTTATGTACACTAATAAAATTTCATATGAAAGGTACCTATAAATGAATTAGATACCTTATGAAATATGAAATTTAATCTCACTTTTAACAGTCTTATTTTAATTTTTTTATAATATATTTTCCGTAAAGCATTGTAAACGTAAAGGTGAAAGATAAGTACAAAAAAAAAAAAAAAAAAAAAAAAATTTAGCACTGAAAGTTTTCCTTAAAAATAACGAGGTAAATAATTTGTTCACTTAAATGTAAATAATTTCATTTTTCTCCTTCCGTAGAACAAATTATAACTCACGTAATCTGTCAAGTGACGCGAAAGTTTATGACCTGCTTTGTTTTATTTTCAAATTACATCTTTTTGGCGCAGAAGCTAAGTTAAGCTTGGTTCAAAATATTTTAAATAAACAATTTCTGATTTTCTTAAAATAAATTTTGAAAAAAATGATAAATGATATTTAAAAGAATTTCAAAGTGAGATTTATTTTTTTTTATAAAATGGAAAAAAATGGTTGACATGATTGTCTGTCAATTTTGCTGACTCAAAAAAAAAAAAAAAAAAAAAAAAAAAAAAAACCAAAAAATACTTTGATCTTTCCTCTTAATAATAACAAACATTTAGACGATAAAATTTTGTTTTCGTCAAGTTTGGCGTCTTTTTCATTATGCTATCTCTTTCTTAGCGATCTCCTGGAGGTACCTACCTTTATTTAATTAAAGGAAAAATATATAATAAAAAATTCTAATTAAAATTTAATCTAATTAAATTTAAATATTATCCGTGTACGATCTTAAAGTAATATATTTAAAAAATAAATAAATATATATTAATAAGACACAGGGCAAAACTGCCAATTTTAGTCTCGGCTTCTTCATAGGAAAGTAAGAAAAATAATTGAATGAAGCAGACGATTTTAAATTATAGAAAATATAAGATCAAAATCTTTGTTTTAATACAAAAAACAATTTCATGCATATTGTTCCATAGGCTACAGCAACAAAATAAACAAAAAGGATTTACTTCTTACATAAATAATTTTGTCAGTCTAAAAGTATTATTCTTTAAACTGACAACTTAAATATCTTTTTTTCTTTGACCTTATTTTTTATTTTTTTTTACGGATAAAAAAACTTGTTAATAAAATAAAATCTTTTCTTCTACAAGATGAGAGAGAATTTCTCCAGATATATTCCTCAAATTTTTTTTTTTTTTGAACTGAAAGGGAAAAATAAAAAAATATAACAAAACAACGTCTAACAAGATCAAATTTTAAGTTAAATCTCTATTTAAAATATTTTAAAATCTTATTTTAAAAATAGAAACGAGAATGGAACAGAATTCCCCCGCATCGAATGACGCCCCCCCCCCCACAAGAAGAAACGTTTACTCTCAGAGTCAACAATACAAACAAATTAAAGGCAATAATTCCTCTTCTTGGGAATAAATTACCTCTTCCATATATTATATATATATATATATATATATATATATATATATATATGTCTAAAATCTTTAGCCAAACTTGAAACAAATCTCAAGACTTATAAGTCGCAAAGTAACTTTGTTATCTTTAACAAACATCTACATTTGCGTTAATACCTCAATAGGCCTTATAAGTCAAAATAAAATATAACTCTTCTCAAGTTATATTTAAACGAATTTTAGCTTCGGTAGAATACCGAAGCTAATAAAAAAAAAAAAAACCTTTTCTACAAAGTCACTCGATACGAAAAACTCAGCATCCATTCTTCCCATCCCTAAATAAAATCAGATAGAAATTAAAAAGTTATAATTTAAATAAGGAAAATAATTCGACATTGTAAGTCGAACATTCAAAGTAAATTGTTATTTTACGTGGTAAACTAAATTAGTTTACCAGTACCACGGAGTCAGAATAAAAAAAAAAAAAAAAATGTCTTAATCGACCAAGAAAAAATTTCTGATTGAGGATAATATCTTCGGATTAAAAAGGAGTCGCCGTGTCCATCTGTCAAATCCCCCCCCAAAAAAGAGCGGCAACAAAAAAATTATCGTCTGCTTTGCCATCAGACGCGTATCGTTCAAATTATCAATACATATTTCATTACTGAAGTTATTGAAATGTCTTTTTATATATATATATATATATATATATATATATTCTAAATTTTTGCAAATAAAAATTTTCAAAATGTACAAAATTGTTTTGTTAGATTTAACAGATTATCTTGTAGAACTTCAGTTCGAAGTCAAATAAAATAAAAAAATTAAAAACTTACATTTAATAAATGAATAATCCCAGCTACAAACACTCATGTGACACCAAAGAACTAATTCGAATTCGGCGCGATATTACGCAATATAGTCTAGTGATTACGTCATAGTTTCTAACAGCAACGTCATTATAAAACAAGGGAGGTAATTCCTATATTACTTCAGCGTTAAATCATAATTCATACATATATTTTTTTAATTCATAAAACAGCTGTATAAAAAAGATTTAGGCATTTTTTAAAAATATATATATATATATATATATATATATATATATATATATATATATATATATATATATATATATTCTGAAACATCATTACAATCTAAAAAAATAAAAAACATAAATAATAAAAAAATTATTTTAAATAGCAGACTCAAAAAAAAGCGATATTGTCATAAATTAAAACTATATTTATTAATCTTAAATAGAAAAGCTCACTAAAATTCAACCAACTGTATTTTAAAAATGATTTTGAATTTATTTTATGTGTGTATAAACGGGTTTATATTTATAAGTACGGGCGCCCGTACAGGACATTATCAGAATGTAAGGGCGGTAATTATAGTAAATTTCAAATTTATTGGTTTATTATTTCCTCAACAATTCACTTCCAATTAGGAAATAAAACCATGCTCTAAAAGTTAATAAAATAATCAATTGATTCTGAATTCGAATTAATTTTAAAAGATATATTTGTATATATTCCTATCTGCATATAAATATATATTATGTATATTTGAATATATGTGAATATTTTGCATGGAAAATTAATGAACATATCAGTATATATATGGTGCTTCGTAATTCTTTATAGTTCATTTTTACAATGCCAATCTTATATGTTATACAAAAACATTTAAAAAATATATAAATTTTATACCTATGTTTTCTTTTGTTTAAACATATATTTTATATATGTATATATATTTATGAATATATATATGTCTTTTATATATATTTATAAAATTTCAGTCTCCGTTCTTATATATGATATATATATATATAAAACCCATATGTCTATAATATAGAAACCTTGTTATTTAATTATAATATTCATTTTTAAATGTATATGGTATGATGTTATATAAACATAAGAAGATTTTTGTCATACCATGTTTATATATAGTCTATTTCCTATATTATATAATAAATATATATATATATATATATATATATATATATATATATTATATATATATATATAATTTGGTGTATAAAAAAATACATTCAAAAAATTCAAATACGTATTGTGCAATTTATATATATATGTATATATATTTTTGAGATATATATATATATGTCCTATATATATGTACATATATATATATATATATATATATATATATATATATATATATATATATATATATATATATATATATATATATATATATATATATATATATACCCCCCTCACATTTCTTCAAATATTTAAGTATATCTCTTCATGGGACAGCACTGAAAAAATTACCTTCTGACACAATGAAAAGTAGTCTGTCTGCAGCATATGTAACAGAGTTAATTTCTTTTCCCCTCAAAATAACTCAAAATATAGCCCTTAAAAGCTAAATCCCTGGCAGCAAAAGTGAGTACACCCCTAAGAAACTACACCCCCTAAATGTCTAAATTGAGTACTGCTTTTCATTTTCACTCCAAAATGTCATGTGACTCATTAGTGTAACTATGCCATGTGTTCATGGGGAGCAGGTGTATTCAAATTTGTAGTGCAGCTCTAACACTCTCTCTTACCGGTCACTGAAAGTTCCAACATGGCACCACATGGCAAAACTCTCTCTGAGGATCTTAAAAACGTATTGTTGCACTACATAAAGATGGCCAAGGCTACAAGAAGATTGCCAACACCCTGAAACTGAGCTGCAGCACAGTGGCTAAGATCATCCAACATTTTAAAAGAGCAGGGTCTACTCAGAACAGGTCTCAGGTAGGTCGTTCAAGGAAGCTGAGTGCACGTGCTGAGCGTCACATCCAAATTCTTTCTTTAAAAGATCGGCGTAGGAGTGCTGTTAGCATTGCTGCAGAGATTAAAGAGATTGGGATTCAGCCTGTTAGTGTTCAGACCATACGCCGCACACATCAAATTGGTGTGCATAGCTGTCACCCCAGGAGGAAGCCTCTTCTGAAGGCAATACACAAGAAAGCCCACAAACAGTTTGCTGAAGACATGTCAACAAAGCCCATAGATTACTGGAACCATGTCCTATGGTCTGATGAGACAAATTTAATTTGTTTGGTTCTGATGGCCTTAAGCATGTGGCGGCGACCAGGTGAGGAGTACAAAGATAAGTGTGTCATGCCTACAGTCAAGCATGGTGGTGGGAATGTCATGGTCTGGGGCTGCATGAGTGCTGCAGGTATTGGAGTTACATTTCATTGAGGGAAACATGAACTCCAACATGTACTGTGAAATACTGCAGCAGAGCATGATCCCCTCCCTCCAGAAACTGGGTCGCAGAGCAGTGTTCCAGCATGACAATGACCCCAAACACACATCCAAGACAACCACTGCTTTACTGAAGAGGCTGAGGTAAAGGTGATGGACTGGCCAAGCATGTCTCCAGACTTGAACCCAATAGAACATCTTTGGGCCATCCTCAAGCAGAAGGTGGAGGTGCGCAGAGTCTCAAATATCCGCCAGCTCCGCGACGTCGTCATTGAGGAGTGGAAGAGCATTCCAGTGACTACCTGTGAAGCTCTGGTAAACTCCATGCCCAGGAGAGTAAAGGCAGTTTTGGATAATGATGGTGGCCACACAAAATATTGACAGTTGACATGTTGTATGTTAATATTGACAACTTTTCCTAAGGGGTGTACTCACTTTTGTTGCCAGGGATTTAGCTTTTAATGGCTATATTTTGAGTTATTTTGAGGGAAAAATAAATTAACTCTGTTATATATGCTGCAGACAGGATACTTTTCATTGTGTCAAAGTGTCATTTTGTCAGTGTTGTCCTATGAAGAGATATACTTAAATATTTGAAGAAATGTGAGGGGTGTACTCACTTTTGTGATACACTGTATATATATATATATATATATATATATATATATATATATACTATATATATATATTTGAGATATATATATATAATTATAAATATATTCGAATATGTCAATGAAGATGAGGATAACGGTCCGATAATGATATATACTATATATGAAAATATTCTAATAATATTTTTCAACGTTGTGTTGTGTATATATTTTTTAAAAGTAAATTCTAAGAACTATGAATTCTTTATATATCTGTCCTCTTTCTTTGATTATATATATATATATATATATATATATATATATATATATATATTTTTCTTTCTTGATATATATATATATAAATCATGTATATATATATATATATATATATATATATATATATATAAATAATATATATATATATATATATATATATATATATATATATATATATATATATATATATATATATATATATATTGTATCATACATTTTTTCAAAAAAAACTGACTGTTTTTCTGCATTTAAGCATTTCTGCGTACCTTTTGAGTGTTACATCTTACAAATATGATTAAATTTTCCAATAGAGATGTATTTTCAAACCTTTAGGCATGACTTTCTGATTATTATCATTTTCTTTTATAGTTCCTATTCTCAGTAAAATCCTGCATTTGAGACTGTACCAATGCCAAATATTATTAGATGTAATTTCATTTTCAAATTTTTCCTTTCTCAATTCGAGATCGTCTAAAAACTGATTTACAAATAGACGGTTTTGTTGGATATATTGAAACATGCAACCATTTTTTGTATAACTCGCCTCATACACGCCATATAAAAGGAGCGATCAGAGATTTTTCTCCTTTTTGCAAAAATCGACTGAAACCTGCTATATTTTTGTTTTAAATGTGAGGTGCGGAAGTTTAAATATCTGGGAAGAAGTTTTGGCAAGGATGGTAAACGTGCGACGCTGAAAGCCGAATAATTGGGATGGCCAAGGACGCATTCCAAAACCTAGGCAGAGTATTACGAGATTTGATGATTTCTTTTTCCAACAAAGAAAAAGAACTGAGCTGATATTTTACATTTGTTCTCCATTACGGCAGTGTTGTCGGACGGTCTTTTCAAAGATGAAGAAGAAGCAACGGAGGTTGGTTCTACAGAAGGATAAATAGGATATCATGGTCCGAGCGTTGATCAACGATGAGGTTTTGGAGAGGATCCAAACAAGGAGGAAGATTATAATTAACATCAAAAGAAGCTGAAAATTTATTCCGGAGACACGTAATGAAAAAAGAGGCTTGAAGAATCTGATACTCACAGGTCGAATAGGGGAAAGAGAGATGTAAATATTCTAACAATTCATGACATACCTTCTCGCGGGCTTCAAGTTGTGGATGACAGAACATGGTCTGAAGACAAGTAGCAGGGGACAAAATTTATTGAGAAATAAATTTTAAAGTGGAACTTGGGATCGCCTACGGCCGGAAGGGACAAAGGTACATAAAAAGAAGAAGGTAGCAGGCAAAAATTGAACCTGAACGGTAATGTTGTTAGGTCTGTATAAAAAAATTATATGATTGCCATCAACAACGTTTTTTATACATGGCGTCACGTAAAATAATAGAAAAAATCAAAACAATTATATATATGGCAAATATTAGGTTAAATCATAGTTTTCGTTTTGGGGAACCAATTGTAATAACGAATGTGATATCGTAAGTTACTAATCATACGTTCACTTTATGGTGTCTTATCGAACTCTCTACCTCTGAATAACCCAGGTGAGATTTTATTCAGAGTCTCGTCTTTGTCATTATAGATAGAAATATAATACCCCGTTTTTACGAGGTCTACGGGGAATGGCCGACCTACGGGCTCGGATATCCCAAAAAAACATTGCCTTGTTGACATCTACGGCGTTGGGCGGTTAGTGAATATCATCATTTTACTCTGTAAATTTGGAGTACACTAAAATACTTTAACAGTGGCAGCGTACATAATTTGGTTGAATCGTAAAATTTCTGTTTGGAGAACCAATTGTAATAGCCATCCTGGGTATGAAGATTTTCCGCGTTCTGGGTAAGACGATAAAATACAACCGACAATCAGGGGATTTTGAGGAGCGTGGAACCACCTCTGTTATCCGAGGTCTAATAACCCGGGGTGGTAGCACCTGTTAGGGTCCCAGCTATGGGCAAATAGTTAACCCCAAACTGTCGTCAAATTACGAAAAATATCTCTTAATACCAGCAATACATTTTGTAAAAAATTGTTAAAAGTAATTAATTTTTAAAAGAAAAAATTATCACCAGAAATACATAATTACCAGCAATACACTGTCCTGGGTAAAAAATGATAAAATCTACATCCGACAGCAAGGCATTTGATAAGAAAATTCTGAGAAGCCTGAACCACCTCTTAATTGCTGGTGTTAGAGTCCCAGCTTGAAGCAAATAGTTGCCCCACCCCAAACAAAAATGCATCAAAACACCATGAAAGTATAAAAAATAGGTTTTAATACCAGCAATACTTTTGGAAAAAATTATTACCAGCAATACATTTTTTAAAAAAAAATATCTTACCAGCAAAACATTTTTGGAAAAAAATATTACCAGCAATAAAAATCTTGTCGGCATTAAATAACCCATTGAAGTTGATATGCCGTAAAAAAACCAAAACAAACCAATTGTAATGACGAATGTATAATCGAAATTAATATATGTAACAGTTAAGAATAAATATGGACAACATTAATTTTAATGCAGCAACATTCACAACACAAAAATTTAGTAGATTTACACAGCGTCATCTAAAAAAAACCAAAAAAAAAACAAATGGGACATTACCAGCAAATATTAGAATGAATCATAAGTAGTTTCCGTTTTGGGGAACCAACTGAAATGACGAATGCATCATTTTAAGGAGGCACGGCGGAAATAATGGATAGCAGCTCGACTGAGGAATCGGAGAGTTGAGTTCGAATTTTCAGATTCATTACATTTTCATAACTCATGAACTTATTGTGTGAATCTTCTTCTCCCCAAAACTATGGGTCAATATCAGGGCAGACTGGGTTCTATAAACCTATGGCAACCATTTACTGACAAGGAAAAACTCTGAATTTAAAATAAAAATCGTGATGGTTGGGCTCCATCATAAAATCTAACAAATACTTCTACTGTGGCTGCAATACACATGGTTGAAGTACAAGTCATGGGGTAAACAAAACCATTTTAACTACTAATCATATGTGGTAAATTTCGTTTCACATTAACATTAACTTTTTTTGTACGGTAGTGTTTATACTGTAGATTAAAAAATATTTTTTTTGTGTTATAATGTAGTGATTGAAAGTGCATTGACGTCACATAATGTTATAGTTCAAATAAGGTTTGTAGAGAGATTTTCACAGTGGAGGCTTATATTTCACTAAGTCGGTCCTAAATTAGGTTCGACGTACAAAACGTTAGGAACTTGAAAATAATAGTTAATGACGCAGCAATCTAGTTGTGGTGGTTGATACTTTAATGTCCGACATCGACTAACTCACTCAACTCCACTGAGCCCCCTGGCGACTGCTACTACTACTACTTATTATATCTGGGAGAGACTTTACAATAATAACGATCATCAGATGGGGGTGAAAATAGATTCCTACCAAAATGCTTAATTGTATTGTTCAAAAATAATCCCTGACTCGAGAGGTGGAATCAAAAGAAAATGAACATTTTAGGCAAATTTATCACCCCAAATTTAAAAAAAACAAAAAATGAAAGCATAAAAATAACTTTTTATAAAAAATCGTAACAAAAATGCCTTTATGGTATATATTTAATTGAACTGTTGTAAGAATCCCTTGTTCAAAATATTTTCAATTTCTAGTTTAATAACCGTTCCATTGAGTGCTGCCAAACAAAATCAACCAACCAAAATAATAGGTATTTCATAATAAATTTTTAGTTGAATATAAAATTGTGTTTGGAAATATTTAGAAAAGCATTAAATATAACCCATAGAGGTTGATATGGCTAAAAGTATCAACCAAACTTTTTTAAATTTATATAAAAGTGACAGCCGACAGGCCAAGAAAGAAATATTTTTTTTTTGGCAACCAGAGAAACAGGCAAGGGTAACAAACCTTCAAAGGTTTTCCAATCGATTCCAACACAACACAAATGGGATTGTTTTAAAAAATGTTTTAATACAGTATTTCGTTTTTCTAATTTTTTGATGACTGTTAAAATCTTTAAACATTTTCATTTTTTTTTTATGATTTTCAAGGGTTTTATCTTTTGTAGAAATGTAAAAATAGAGACTAGAAATTTTATTTTAATTACTAGCCGTGGACTTCAAAAATATTACTAATTAAAAAAAAAGAAAAAAAAAATTTAAACCATCAGAGATCCTTTTATGGATGATCTAAATAAAAAATGATTTTACTGAGATATATTTAACTGATTTAAAAAATAGTCTTCATTTTACAATTTTTAAGAAAAAGGCTTTACTGAAATTTTTTAAACTTCTGCCCTTCCTCCCCAGTAGGTTTAAATGAGAGGTTCGAAGTAGTTTTCATTTAAAAAGAAACTTGTTATTATAGCTGATGATTGGCAATATAATTTAGGTAGAAAAAAGTACCAAAAAAAAAAAAATAAAAAGAAACAAACTATCAAGAACAAAAGTTTACAAGAGACAAGAATGAAAATTATTCTAGTGAACTTTTCTACAAATAACTATTTTACATTGAACACTAAAATAACAGGTAAAGAGAGACAACTCTTGTTTATTTCAACCTTTTCTTACTTAAATGCATGCTTTCCTTCATATCGTTGTTTGATATTGTACGTCTTGTTAAATACATATTTTATGTGTAACAATGTCTTTGCTTATCCGTTTTTTGCGTGAGCCTTGTTTCCTCATCTAAAGTTAAATTAATGCGATGAAGTCAGCCACAAATTCAATTTCATCGTGTTTAATTTTTTTAAAATCCAATTTTGATAATCGCTTTTTCAAATGTTGCGGAAGTGTAGGTTATTAGGAAAAATATGTATATATCAGAAGGTATTATTTGTGTTGGCTGCGTGAAAATAAGCTTCTCTACAAACATTTAAATCTTGCATGGTACAAGGCTATGAAAAAAAGAAATATAAAACAACGATTTTTTCTCGCCTTCCCAGAAAACATTGAAGAAAAATCGGGGTCATTGAAAATACCACCCTTTTGACCCCATGTTTTATTACGGGGACATTTGTTCACGTTTGCCGCCTTCCCTTTTTTCTTCAATTCTTTTATATAAATTATATAAAATCTATTGAAGAATTCACCGGAATAAGCAGTATTAATCACATGCTAAGAGTTTGATACTTTAAAATGAACTTAAAAAACAGTGTTTTGCGTCTATGATATCCTTAATCATCATTCTACTTGTGTGCACCTACATTCTTTTATTATGTGCCGTGTTCCTTCAAGAAGTGGGCGATCATGGCTCCCCACAACCTCGTATGTTTGAAATAATTCAAGTACGAAAAATGTGGCAAGGGAGGTAATCAGTAAAATGTAATTATGTCCCTTACAACATAATTTAGTTATCTCCCTTATTAATTACCAGTTTTTAAATTTCTCTATTAAAATACCATTAAAAAAACGGGGAAAGAAGCAGGTTTCATTTAATTTTTCCTTCTTTTATGTGTCACAGCCTTTCAGGATATGGACGGTCGTAACTTTTCACAACGTCTACATTTTTTTATTGCGCCAAGTAACTTGTGATCTTTCTCCATCCCATTTCACTTCTGTTCTGCTAACCATTCACATAAATTTGTTAAGCAGGTTACGTACTTTTTCACACTGCCTGTTTTGCTTACATTATGTCCTGTGAGTGTTAAATTCTCCAGGCCGTGTTTCCTCATTATGTAACCCAGAATTTTCAAGTGTCTCTTTCTGATTGTATGTATACGTTTGCTTGTTTTTCCTATTTATTTTTAATACTTATTTGTTGCTGTATTTTTAGCAGTATTCTTCGGTAGAACAGTATCTCCCTCGGTTCAACTCTTTTCTGCAAGGGAATTGTCCAGTATAAACAGTCGTTATGTTATGTTCCTTTCTGTTAGAATATCTATGTAGATTTGGCGTATTTGGGAATGATATTAGAACTATAGGAATTCTCTTCGGTAAATCGAATCGAGTTCTCTCAGTCACTGTGTATTTATCTAAAAATAAATACGCTTAAATTCACCTTCTTCCCTGCAATGGCTTAGTGGTAGAATCCCCGACCGACGCTAATTCAGTTGGGTTTTGATCCTAGCTAGAGGCAACCAGATGTCTAGCCACAATCATGAGCTGTGATACAGCGAAACAGTCTATTTGTGGATGACAATATATATATATATATATATATATATATATATATATATATAAAATATGCTGTCAAAACCAATAAAATCAATCAGAAACAATCATTACTAGAGCAAATACTGCCAAAATATTGCGCACGTTGTTGTAGACCTACCACGTGTTATTTTTGGACAATTTTAAAAATAACAATAATAATTCCCTTTACCGCACCCGTAAATTCGAGAAAAAAGATTTTCGCGAGCTAGTATGAAACGATTTTCTAACAAATGAAACCCTTGTATTAAAAAAGTCCACACCTCCACATGATATTAGATTTTGAATCGCCTCACGGATATAAAAATAGAAGCATATTTCTTCCCGAGGTTCAAACCAATTTAGGAGGCCATTTTGATCTACACGCGCGCACACACACACCCCCACACATGCACGCAATGGAAGATACGACAGCCAGCAGCAGCCACCGCCGACTAAGGCTTTGTCCGCACACATGATAAAAGAGATTAACTAGCAACCGCCGTCCAAGCTTTTTGTGTACGAACTCACAAACACAGGCTGAGCGTCTTAAAGAAAGTCAGTTTGCGCTAAGAATATTTAATTAGTTTATAGAACAAACTTCACTGCAAGGAAAATTGAACACTTTATTGCTATTGTATATTTCTGAAAAGAATATTTTTTTAACGTAAAGTTCACACTATACAAGGCCCGGGGACCACTCGAAGCAGAGGGTTACGAAAGGGGTAGTTTACATTGATAAGAAGGGAAGAACAGATTGTAGTGATCGGGGACACATCCTCTTGGGAATCTGTTCCATAGGGTAGTTGTTCGCGGGAAGAAGTTGTTTGAGTGGAACTTCTCGTCGATGGAATATGGGGGGAAAGTCGGTGGTTTGCTACTATGTAAGTGTCCTGGCTGTCCTAGCCGTGAAGGCCCGACCCGATGGAACCAGGAGAAGCAGTTTGTTCGAGCACTTTCCATGGTATTAGGTGATAGAGCAGCGAGAGACTTGCCACATCCCGCCCGTGGGTGAGAGATTGGAGGGTGGAAAATAATTCTTCTCTCAATATATATATATATATATATATATCTGTATGTATATGTATGTATATATGTATATATGTATGTATATATATATGTATATATATATATATGTATATATATGTATATATGTATATATATATGTATATATATGTATATATATATATGTATATATATATGTATTTATTTATTAAAGACATTTTTTTATGTTTAACGTTGTTATTTATAGATACAAATTGTCGGACCTTGTCCATTTCTTAACATATGACGTCATTTGTTTACATTCGATACGCCGTTGAACAATACTGGTGTCAGACGCCTTCGAATAACACTCGCACTAATAGTACTTACTCGATAATACTCGCTCGGAAGTAACCATCGAATAGTGATCTGGATAGTAATCCGTATAGTGATTAGTATAGAGAAATAGCATAGTGAATAGCATAGAGAATAGCGATTCGTATAGTAATAGAGGATAGAACAGAAATGGTGATCACTTAGATACCACGCTAATTCCCATATATACTTTTCCTTTGCCATCATGTGACCTACTTATTCAAAATGTGATCACCTGCTCTCTGGTGATCTGTGTTCTAACTCCAGTGTCGGCAGCGACATTTCATTCCTATATAACACTGACGAAGGATTGTAAGGCTTCAAGAATCTGAAGCCTCTTTTTGCTTGGTATTTAATTTATAGTATAGGTACAACATAATAGACCTTTTGAAAAAAGTAATGAAAAATGAATCGCGATAAAAGCTAAAGTTTAGTAAATAAAATGGTCGTCACAAGGCGAGAGGGAGTTTCGAACCTGGAAAATAATTTACCAAAATAATTTCGTAAGATCCAGTCGTTCTCACCATCTTCCACGTCACCTGATTTCGGCCAGGTTGACAAATGGGTTTGCATTTACTCCTTGGAGACATGTTTTACGTTTTCTACAAGAAACAGTTGAAGTTTGGAAAATGTTAGTATTAAAAACAGAATAAAGGAAGAATGCTGTTACGGCCATTTAGAAATCAAAATAAAATAGTTGGAGAGGAGAGAAACAGCGAAAGAAAATGAAGAAAAAGACTTTGACATTATTTAGACTATTGTCCTAATCTTTGTCGCCATATTTATTACAACGTTTCGGCTGTTGTACGCTCCGGCCTTCTTCAGGTGGTTGGAATGTCGAACTGAACCCTTTATTTCACTCACTGGGATAGACTGTTCTACTTCCATGTGCCATGTTTAATGGATGTCAGTTATCAGTTATCTCTTGTTAATTCCCCTCTCCGAGTTTTCCATTGCCTTAACCGGGTATTGAACTCACACTCTTGTCACTCTTTATCCACTGTTCCATGCGACCTTGAGGACATCTGTGCATGAATTTCTGGGTATTATAAACCTAATGTCTTCAGAAACCATTTTTTACCAGTGCTCATATTGCAATTTTTGCTGTTATCATTCCAAGTTTTTAGCAGAGCTCATATTGCAATTTTTGATGTTATTATCGCTTTTCTCTGGCACTCCTTATTACTGGTTCCTATATTGTATTCATTTCTATGCTTGGCGGGCTCAGGAGATTTTTGTAGCCTAGTATATGTGCTGATTCCTTAAGTTTACGAATTTTCCAATGGTGTTCTTTGTCTGTGATCTTAACCTGATCCCACAGAGGGTGGTGATCTCCCTTCTCTCTCCATATGTGGTCAGCCACGCCTAATTTTTTAAACATGGCACGTGGAACCAGAACAGTCTACCCTAGTGAGCGAAATAAAGGGTTCAGTTCGACATTCCAACCACCTGAAGAAGGCCGGATCGTACAACGGCCGAAACGTTGTAATAAATATGCCGACAAAGATGAGGACAATAGTCCGAATAATGTAAATAATGTACATAATACATCATCTCAGAAATATAGACAGATACTGAAGGGCCGAAACGTTGTAATAAATGTGGCGACAAAGATGAGGACAATAGTCCGAATAATGTAAATAGTGTACATAATACCTCATCTCAGAAATATAGACAGATACAGAAGACTTTGAATACTAAAACCACTGGTGTGAACACTATTCTTACTATAGGAACTTTTTATTGCTTCATTTCTGTCTTATAATTGTTTTGCTTTTGACTTTCATTATATATATTTTTTTGTCTCGTACTATTTTGTTTTGCTTGTTTCTTTTTTTTATTGTTTATTGATAATTTTGTCAGTTTCGGTTGTTAAGAATTTTGTCAAGTATACTTAACCATGACCAATTATTATTCAGCATAGATCTAATATTACCTCATTGTGACAAAGAAAAAACGTGATATTTTGTGATATTTCTGGATCTATGGTTAGTACCCAATCAAAGTATATTTGGTTTAGTTTACGACATGTCAGCCTCAATGGGTCATTTAATGCCGACAAAATTTTTATTGCTGATAATTTTTTTTTTAAAAAAAATATATTGCTGGTAATATTATTCTCTTTCAAAAAATCCATTGCTGTTAATATTTTTTTTCAAAAATGTATAGCTGTAAATATATATATAATTTTCAAAAATATATTGCTGGTAATATATATTTTTAAAAAAGTATTGCTGGTAATAATATATTGCTGCTAATATTTTTTCACAGAAAATTTATTGCTGGTAATAATTTTTTACAAAGTATTTCTTGTATTAAAATTTATTTTTACACTTTCATAATGTTTTGACCCCATTTTGTGGGTTAGCTATTTGTCCATAGCTGTGACCCTAACAGGTGCTACCACTCTGGGTCAAGGTCGACCTGGGAACACCAGCAATTAAGAGGTGGTTCTACGCTTCTCAAAACCTCCTGGTCAGAGGCCTTGCTGTTGGGCGTAGTTTATCGTCATACCCAGGACGGAAAATATATCTGTATATTTCTTGCTGCACTAGTGACTCGAGATGGGAGTGTAATTTTGATAATGTTATTCAAACCCCGTAAATAAAAGTTAGTTTATGCGCTTTAGTCTTGGTAGTGCAACCAATCTCTGAAAAGGAAAGCTCCCAAATGACTGCCACCACCTGAGATAATTGAACAGATGGATCTCTTTGGTCTTGATACTAAACCAGTCTAGTAGAAAGAAAACACTGGATTCAAAACCAGCCTGAGGAGGGATAGGTTTCGTCAGTCTGCATTGTCCTAGACACAGCAACTGCTGCTATGAGTTCAATAGTTGCAGTGTCCTAGCAACTCTAATCTGTTACGGAGCTCGTGATCGTTAACACTGGCTACGAAACTGTTATATAGGAACAAAGTATCACTGCCGACACTGGAGTTTGAACACAGATCACCAGAGAGCAAACACAGGCGATCCCACTTGGAATAAGTAGATCACGTGATGGTAAAGGAAATGTATATATGGGAATTAGCGTGGTGTCTAAGTGAGCATTCTTCGGATTACTTCGAAGAGTGCAGGTTAGACTTTTTGCCTTCGTGCAGAGAGGATCCTCAGACGAAGCTATGCCGAAGGACAGAGTCTCATCTCGGTGGGATGGGGAATTTTTGTCCGATCCTACGGGCTCGGATGCCCCACAATAAACTTTGAATAAGTAGATCACGTGATGGCAAAGGAAATGTATATATGGAATTAGCGTGGCGTCTAAGTGATTACTTCGGAGGTGTGCTTGTTAAACTCTCTGCCTCTGTGTAGGGAGGGACCCAGACGAGGCTGTACCAAAGGGCAGAGTCTCGTCTGGAGCGGTAGACAGCTACCTGACCCCGTTTTTACGGGGTCAACGGAGAATTTTTGCCAGAGCCTACGGGCTCGGATACCCCACAATAAACTTGGCCTTGTGCTGCATCCGACTGTGTGGGGCGGTTAGTGAATATCTCACTCCCCAAATTATTTCGGAAGTGTGCTTGTCAAACTCTCGGCCATCGCGCAGAGAGGATCATTGACGAGGCTGTGCCGAAGGGCAGAGTCTCATCTGGGGTGGTAGACAGCTACCTGATCCGTTTTTTTGTGGGGTCTATGGGGAATTTTGGCGTCTGACCCACCAGTATTGTTCAACTGGCGTCAATATATATTCAGTTATTCTGTATCTGCGATTATCAAAGTCTCTACTATAACGAGGCATTACGAAAAAGTGACAAAGAGTGTTCGTTGACGATTACAAAACGTGTCAACGAATGTTCATTGACATCACAAAAAGAAACTATCTCAATCTGGCCGTCAACCGACTATCAGCATTTGAAATGCTGGCCTTTTACCAAGTTTTAAACACTGCGCCAGTTAGAGAAACCTGATTATTTTAGTCACCAAGCAAGTCGTTTGTATCTCTTTGTATACAATTGTTCGTTAATTCATATATGTTTACGTCGTAAAACTCCAAAGTGCGTGGCTTCCTCATCCGTAACGCAGTTTTAATCGAACTGTATCGTTCTCGCCCTCAATGTAATCAACAGACGCGGCGAGGTAGGTGTGTGTTGTGGGGGTCGCGGTTGACGGGAGACAGACACGCAAAGTGGTCTCCCTAATCGCCCGACTCTAAAATATACTCAACAGGTAGCTGACAGGTAACGAAAATTACTTTTCACACCTGAATTTCAAGATTTTACTCGGGCGACCGGCGCGTTTCTCATGGATGACTAGTTTATGCTATGACAGTAAATGACAAATCCGGAAATGGCCAATTGCCGGGTAGATGGAAAATTATTACTAGTTTGTTTCAGTTAGATAGATGGGTCGGCGCCGAGATTAAAAAAAGGAATAAAAGGGTATGCAAAATGGAGAAAATTTTTTAGTTCAAAATCTAGATTACTCATATTAAAACTAATTTGAATATTTTGGACCAAAAGGAGAGGATCATTAAACTATAGAGGAATATTTAACTAACTATTTTGCCATATTTTCAGCGTCTGAGAAAAATATTTTTTGTTTTTTAAATCATTTCATCCCAACATAAAAAGCCACTGACTCACAGTATTACTATTTAAATAATATAAAAAAAAAACAAAACATGTTAATTTCAATAAAAAGAACAGGAATTAAAAGGAGTTGAACCAACATTGATTTAAATTTTAATCGTTTCTCTGTCAATAAATGACTAAGAAGCCCGGGTTACAGAAATATCTATTAGAATATGAGAAAAAAGAAAAAAACATTTCACAGAACAATCGAAGAAAAGTCTTTAAGAAGAGAAATATAACGACTGAATTGCATTTAAATTTTGATTCTCTTCAAGCAAGACAATCAAGCCACTAAGATGTAACAAATAGCAAAAAATATGACTTCAAAACATTATTAAGGACTACCAATAAAAAGAGGAATTAAAAAATAGAAGATAACGATTGACATTGCATTTAAATTTTTTGAAAATCAACGGTGACAGGGAACAAGAGGTTCTCATCAAAATTCAAAGAAATGTCTTCAAAAATCGATCCTGACTTGGCATCTCGATTGCAGTCACATTCTCACAACTGTAAAATATGACACCTTGCCACAAGAGCGGTTGTTGAATTCTGTAAAAAAAAAAATCAATATAAACTATCGGACTGATGGCAGATATATATAAGGTTCTCTATTTTATTTGACAGGCTGGTTGACATTTGACAGTTCGACATCTATGACGGTCCGTTCATGAGTGACAGAGTTTATGATAAGTCGGTTAATTTTATGAAATGTCAACTGTGGAATTAATTATTTTTATTGAATACTGTAACTACAATCTTAAATCAAAATTTAAAAGGGATCAATTCT
Organism: Acanthosepion pharaonis; assembly: GCA_903632075.3. Classification (NCBI taxonomy): domain Eukaryota; kingdom Metazoa; phylum Mollusca; class Cephalopoda; order Sepiida; family Sepiidae; genus Acanthosepion; species Acanthosepion pharaonis. The sequence goes on along the minus strand of CAHIKZ030003057.1, from coordinate 39,509 downwards.
TCTGATAATTCAACCAGACTATCATTTAACCATTACCCTCAGTCCGAGGCGCCGAATCAGATGTTTTTTTTAAGATGTAGAGGATGACACTGTATGCTAATGTTTTTATGGTTTCATGAAAATAACAGGTTTCGCCTTGCAAATTTGTCCAAAAAAACGAATATAAAACTGATAACATAAAATGGTTTTTGATATTTAACGAAAGGAGAACTGATGGACACGAAACGTGATGTGTATCAAGAGATCGAAAGGAGAAAGAGATGGACAATGTTAAACGTGAACAAAGATTTTCCTGAAAACTTGATGGACACGAAACGTGATGTGTATCAAGAGATCGAAAGGAGAACAGATGGACACGAAACGTGATGTGTATCAAGAGATCGAAAGGAGAACAGATGGACAATCAAACGTTATTGTATCAAGAGAACCCGGAAAACAGATGGACACTAAACTGTTTTACACATCAAGAGATCGAAAGGAGAACAGATGGACACGAAACGTTATGTGTATCAAGAGATCGAAAGGAGAACAGATGGACACGAAACGTTATGTGTATCAAGAGATCGAAAGGAGAACAGATGGACACGAAGCATGATACGTTTAGATCATATTAATAACTGATGGACACAAAACTTAATTTCTTTTTTCAGAGAACTAAAAAGAGAAAATAATTCCTCAAAAAATATGTATCAAACATTCGTAAAGAGAAGTGATGGACACATGTTATAATAATAGAATGTATTGAAAGGAAAACTGCTGGACACGAAACGTTAAACTATATCAAGTTTATTTGTTTCTGTTGCAGATGGACACAGCTAACGTGATGTTATCAAAAAGATCGAAAGGAGAACAGATGGACACGAAGCATGACGTGTATCATGAGATTGAAAGGAGAACTGATGGACACAAAGCATAATGTGTATCATGAGATCAAAAAGAGAACTGATGGACATCAAACGTGATGTGTATCAAGAGATCGTAAAGAGAAGTGATGGACACGAAACGTTATGTGTATCAAGGGATTGAAAGGAAAACTGCTGGACACGAAACGTGATGTGTATCAAGAGTTCGAAAAGAGAACTGATGGATACGAAACGTTATGTATATCAAGATATCGAAAGGAGAACTGATCGACACGAAACATGATGTGTATCATGGGATTGAAAGGAGAACTGATGGACCTTGTTTCCCACGTGATGTGTATCATTCATCCACACCAATTATGTAACTTACGCGCTTATTTCCATCTTCGAATATTCAAATATTTGTTCAGTTTGAGTGCTTAGTAATTCTAAGAATACATAATGCCTCGTTGTGTTCCAGATATCTTAACTGATTTGGATTCACCAAAATATTAAGGAAGTAAATGGTTTAAGGAACAGGCAAGTTATTTACGCAGATAAATGAAAATATACCAAAAGAATCCGAAGGCACATTGGAATAGACATGTTCAAAAAGGGTTTTTCAAACGAAGAAATGATTAAGAAACAGGAAAATTTCGTTAGAATCAAAGAGGACTGTTGCATGAATCATGAATCTATATAGCTTGCTTCCTGTTTAACAGATGAAAAGGTTCTTCTAAAGCAAAAGACATATGTGGTTCTAGAGAAACCCTGATGTTTTAGGTTATTTAATGGATAGTATAGGTCGAAATGAAAATCTATCGTCGAAACGAGTTCTTCGATTCATTTGAACAGGAGTAGTTATATTAACGCGCAAATATTTTTGGAAAAGGTATGAATTCATCTCCCCTCATCTATGGGTTAAATAGCAGGACTGCTATCTGGAAAAGTCATTGTTATTCTAAAAAAGTAATTAACGCAAATTTCACTAGCAAAAAAAAAAAAAGGAATTATTCTAACAATCAAAAATATTTTTCGGCTTTAAATAACTCAAAAAGGGTTGATAAGTCGTAAAAAACAAATCAATCAATCTACAGAAGAATGCTGAGAATAACATTGACGGATAATGTAAGCCACGGGGAAATTTTAAAGGAAAATGGTAATAAAATGGATACTTAGAATCAAGAGGAGACAGTTCGGGACACATAATGAGGAAAGACGTCGAAGAGGAACTGATAGTAGAGCACCGCATATGAGAAAAAAGCAGAATGAGAGGGAAAATGCAACAAAATTTGAAATAGATAAGGAGGTTTTGTCAGATTCGATAACAGAACACGAAATTTTTAGAGTAGTTTGAAAACATTGCTTAGAGCTGCAAAAGGTAGGAAGTTGTGGAGGGCTGAGTTTAGTAATAAGTTAGGTGTTTCTTATCACTAGTGAGTGGCTATTGCTTGATTTATTCAAGATTGTTGTTAACCCGAAATTTTCTCCTTTGGCATGGGCAATACAAGCAGGAGAATGCGTTGTTACTGTGGAAACAATTGCCCCGTGACCAGCTGGCTTTAAATTCAAAGTTACCTTCCTCGATTGGTCAAAGAAATAGAGAGCCCTAACTGGGTGAAGAGATAGTTTCCCCTTTCTTCTCAAGGGCGTTTACTTGAAACAGCCGGAAATTTCAATTCCTGTTGAGTTATTACAAAACGTTTGGATGGTCGTTTTTTTTGGTTTAATTCTAATGCATTGCATAATCATTATTGCGTTATTGTGTTAAGTTAAGCATCGTATAATTTTGGTCAATACTTAGATGGGGGACCGCTTGGAAACACCTGGTACTTTAAGTTTGCGTAATTTAGATGACAATTTATCCATCGCACGCTGTACTGATTTGTAAACGGTTCAGTGTTAGTTATGCCGTCCGGAACTTCGTTCCTTTTAGGGCCACCATCTAGGTCTACATCAGTAACTAACAAATCAGGGCTTTGGTGAAAATCCAAGGAGCGTCTGTCTTCAAAACGTTGGAACCCCGCCAAGCAAGAACGTTATCCGAGATAGGCCTGGGTTTTACTTTATTTGTAATTTTTCCCAAGAATCTTCTTTTCATTACAGGAAGAAGCCGATCTCTTTCCGCCCAGGGTGAATGCCGCATCAATACAAAAAAAATAAATAAAGTCGTTATATCAGGACAGATTCAAGACAACACCCGTAATCAAAGCTACCTAAATTAGATTGTGCACCAACAGGCGTATTAATGGTTTTAGAAAAAATGTATATAATTTACTATGACCAAAGTGGGGGATCGATTTATATCTTAATATAAAAAGAAAGTGTTAAGGAGTCCACCCCTTTTTATACAAGTGGACTCGTCCAGTGTGTACTTGTACTGCTGCCGGTGAATACCCGGACGTGAGGAAGTGAGAGAGTGAGTGTGTGAGGTAACCGCTTTGTAGGAGTCACAGTTGCGAGCACGTAGACTCAGAAGGAAGTCATACTTCGATACTGAATTTCCCAGACTGTATATATATTATTATTGCTACTAACCGCATTTCTGGATCTACTAACCGTATTACCAATTGTATTATTACGTCAATACATTTATTTGCTATATTTCATTCCTGCGTTTGTCATTCATTTTAAGACCGGATTTCATCCCGGAATCCACAACAGAAAGTGACGCCCTCCCACTTTATATAAACTCGTTTGTTAATCAGGTACTAATGATCGACAAACATGATCACTTCTTTCTTTTTATGTGCCATGATTTTTCAAGACGTAGGCGATCATTGCTCTCCACACCTCCCTCTATCCATTGCAGCTCTCAACAAGTTCCTTCCCTCTGTTTCCCACCAGACCACGTTCTGTCATCCACTTACTTAAGTCCGCCAGGTATGTCACGCATTGTTTTCCCTTGTTCCATTTTTCTTCTATTCGACTCGTGAGTATCAGATTCTCCAAGCCTTCCTTCCTCATTATGTGTCCCAGAAACTTCAGCTGTCTCTTCCTGATATTAAGTATAAGCCTCCTCTTTGCCTGCAACCTCTCTAAGAGCTCATCGTTGCTCATACGCTCGGTCCATGATATCCTTATCATCCTTCTGTAGAACCACCTCTCTGTCGCCTCGAGTCTCTTCTTCATCTTTGAGGAAATCGTCCAACATTCATTGCCGTAAAGAAGGGCAGATGTCACGTAACAGTGCAGTACTCTGCCCAGTTTTTGGAATGTATCCTTGGCCATCCCAATACGCCTACGGAGAATAGAAAAATATACAGAATCTACTATGACAAAATTGGGGGATCGGTTTATATTTTGTTATAAAAAGAAAGAGATCCCCCACTTAATATCCACTTGTTTGTTAGGCAAGTACTAATGATCAACAAGCAGCATCGCCACGGAATAGACAAATGTACAGAATCCATTCTGACGAAAGTGTGTGATCTATTTATGCATTGTTGTAAAAAGAAATAGATCCCCCACTTAATATACACTCGTTTGTTAATCAAATACTAATAATTTACAGACATGATCGCTATAGATTGATTGATTCGTTTTCTACAGCGTATCAACCCTTCAAGCGTTATTCATAGCCAGAAAATAATTTTGGATCGTAAAATTTTTTTTAGAAATATACGTTGGAATTTCGAACCAAATCCTTTATTTAGTCTACTGGGGT
>CAHIKZ030003057.1:0-30000 GCA_903632075.3 Acanthosepion pharaonis | reverse complement strand
AAAGTCACTATCGCAACCGAATGCAGATTTTGTCGTAGTTACAATATGATTGTCTTTGTAATTTACCACTGAAGATGATCATAGAAAAGGTTGAAAGTACTTGGATTAAAAAAAAAACTACAGCGTCTTTGCTGAATTTCGTCAACAAATTGATTAGACAACTGGAAAGTATCAGTATAAGTAGACACAATATGCCTATATTATTAAATGAAACATGATTAAATATATATACATATATATATATATATCTAAATTGATTTAAAATATAGTTTTTTTTTGCTACACTGTAAGTATGTATATTACCAGCTCCCATTTTTTAATTTTATTTTTAAATATTATTTAAGGAAACTTTTTGACAATGACGGCAAAAATAGCTATTTCATTTCTCTGATTCAATAAGCTTTTATTTTTTATAAACTTAGTAATATATAGTTTCTCATGTATGCACAAAGGACATGGGTCATTTAATGACCTACACATTCTAGCTTATTTAAAAAAAAACGCAGGCGACATGTTAGAATTCGTTGAAAAATACACACCAGCCCTACCTAAACTTAACCTTTTTTTCGAACGTAACTCATAATTGATACAATACAACAAGAGTTAATAAAAATGAACACGCTACCGCCCCCTGTCTGAATGATTGGATTTCTCTGTATCCTTGGAAACAGTAAATTATGAATTTATATGTGCGTTTAAAATTCAGTAAATTTAAAAATAAGTTATTCCAATATTCGCTTGAAGATGAAACGGAACTAATGTCTTTAATTTAATTATATAATTAAACTTAAAGTTTTTAGCTACCATTTTTGAAACATGGTTATTACTGTGTAGCGAAAAAACATATATTAAATCAGTTAATTTATAATATTTATGCTCTGTAAATTTACATTGGGCACTGTTTTGTAAAAATAAAAATAAAAATAAAAAATATCAATAAGAACACCGGATTATATATCTTACTGTTCTTTCTTTCTTTATATATATACACGCTGGAGTAAACAAACAGTAAAATATTTGTTAAGATCGTACGAATTAAAAGCGCAGAGCTGTTTTATGTTTACAAAAAAAAGTCTCCTCAGGTGGTTTGTTCAGCAAATCAACGATACGATTTGCAGAACACACAACCTGAGGAGACTGTAGTGGTCGAAACCAAGGTAGTAGTCATGTCAGTATTCATTTTTAAAAAAAATTATATATATATATATATATATATATATATATATATATATATAATTTTTTAATATAGACATCAAAATGAAATTATTTATTTATCACTATATAAGATACAACCTCGTTTCGGTGCATATCAATTGCAATTGATATGCACCGAAACGAGGTTGTATCCTTTAGTGAAATAAACTATTTTTTCTATATGAAAAATTATAAATCAATTATTGGTCTACTATCAGTATTGACCCTCTTTTTGGATTAATGCTGTGAACGTTAAAATTTATATGTTATTTTCGTTCTCATTGCATCGGATATATATATATATATATATATATATATATATATATATATATATATATGTGTGTGTGTGTGTGTGTGTGTGTGTGTGTAAAAAAGTGTGAACATTGAAGTTCAACACTATCGCAATCGTCAAAAAACGAGTGTTGTTTTTTTCTAGCTAGCCAAGAAAAAAAAACACAATGGCAACGATTGCGTCTAATGTATGAAACAAAGAATCGCCTCAACGTGTTGACTAGAAGGTTCACTTTTATATTTACACACTCTCTATCTCTGGTATTGGGCACTTTATCCCCTAAATATAGCACACCTTAAGAGTATATTTCTTCATATATATATATATATATATATATATATAAAGAGAGAGAGAGAGAGAATGATATAATTTTAGTGATAGACAAACATAGAGATCAGACCATAAATGGAATATTAGTATTACATCTGGGGCGGAGTTGCCTAAACCTCACTTTCTACCCGTGACAGATGGCACGTTGCTAGCATTTTGCTACACTATCACTTTCACAGCTGTTCGAGTGAAGTGCATTCCATGGTTTCACCAATCGAGATATTCACAGCTAGGACCCGCCAGTCCACGTGAACAGAGTCAACTCATCCTCATTCCCTTCATATTCGACTGGTGAGTGAAGAAGTTCTACTTAGAAAGCTTCCCTCTTAGAAGAGTTACCGTGTGGAAGGGACTCACTAGAGGATGCTTTCTGATCACTACAATCATAAACTCTTCAAGTCGAAGGTCAACACTTATCTATCCAACATATCAACATAATATGCAACATTGCTATCTGTCTGTGGACAGATACAAGATTCCCATTTAGTAAACCTCTACTTTGAGTGGCTCTCGAGAATTTTATTGGTGGAACAAAAATAGAAAACTTTTGGTTGATTAAGACAACAATCACGGAACGGCTCTCAATTTATTATAAAAAAAAATTACTTAACAGCAGATAGTAATGGCGTCAATGAATAAAAAGGAAATTAATTTTTTGCGAGTATTAATTTCATTATGTAGCACCTGTCATTGTCCAGAAAAGATCTAAGCCCTGCGTCCACCTGCCCACATCAAAAGCTATTAATATTATCTGCCATCATCAGGTGTATGACGATCCGGGAAAGCTATTAACATTATACTCATTTTGTTGTTATTATTTCAATGTTTCAACCATTGTGTCCATCTGACATCATCAGGTGTATGACGATCCGGAAAGAATAAATGGAATGCCGAAAAGTACCAATAATTTAATTATTCCACACCCAGTTTCCGGTGAACTCACAATTACTGTCAGCAAATTCACGAACCAGCACTTCAATAGAGTAATTAATGTAATGTCTCGTAGCGATGGGACAATTTCCTAAAAGACATGGGCTCTGTGGAAACTGGTCAGTAGTAAATAGAAAAAGAAGACGAGTGGAAACGTGTACTGGGCTCAATTGAAAGGGGCGGGTAATAACTGGGCTGTACTGAAAATAAGAACTGGACCACATATCCCAAGACTTTTTATGACCCCTTCTCTATGTATGGCACGGTGGAGTAACGGATAGAGGCTCGGGCTTATGTGCTAATACCCTTAGGAAAAGTATGAATCCAGCTCTTCTCGATCATGGGTAAATAGCAGGGTAGATTAGGACTTATAGACTTAGTTGACGACGAAGGAAAACTCTAAATTCAAACCGGATTGAAGACGGTTGGGTTACATCAGGCTGTCCTGCCCAGGAAACACCCTTGCTACTACGTCTGCAATATATATGCTATTGGTAAATGGGTTAAGAGATTCGTGATCGATCTTTATTTAAACTGAATATATTTTCTGATATATGAAATATTTTAAATAAATAAACAATTTATAAGCTATTTGGAACTAGTCTGAGTAACGAATCTTTCGAAAGATTGTAATGTACTCTTCGCTATGGCACCTAGAATTTATGAAATTAAACTCAGTACTATATTAGCGACAAGGTCTCATCAATTTACAGCTGAATTGGCTGGATGCAACCGTAAGTTCTATGCTAACAGTTTCTTCTGTTGCACTTCTCGTTGTGGAACACTCTTCCGGCTCCATGCTTTCCAGGTAACTATGTCAGTCGTTATCTACTGTCTTCTTGATTACTCTTCTCTTGTCTTCCCTCCTTAGTAATGTTTCTCTTTTTTCTTATTCTTTCACATTCTTTGTGTCTTAGTGGCTTTATTACCTTGGAGTGAACAGCAAGAACATCCATATTTATACGCATATAAATACATCATTATACAATAATCAGTGCCTTTTCTACAAATACTTTCATGGTAATTGTTCGGATGAGCTCTTCGCTATGTTACCTAGACTTTATGAATTTAAGCGCATTACGAGATTGGCAGCAAGGTCACATCAATTTGCATTTGACATGGCTAGATGTAACCGTAAGTTCTATGCTGTCAGTTTCTTCTATCGCACTTCTCACTTGTGGAACTCTCTTCCGGCTCCATGCTTTCCAGCCAACTTTGTCAATCGTTATCTAATGTCTTCTTGATTACTCTTCTATTGTTTTCCCTCTTTAGTAATGTTTCTCTTTTTTATTATTCTTTCACACACAGTAACACCTTGTGCCTTACTACCTTGTATGGATTAAAAAAAAAAGAACTTCTATAGGATCTTAAATCCTCTCTTCGTCGTCCGGCTTCCACAAGTTTCTTCTTGACTTGAAGCAACAGAAATATGCTAATGACACCATAGACCGAAACATAGGAGAAAGTTATGGTGGGCCATGATCGCCTACGTCCTGAAGGGATACGGCACATAAAAGAATACTACTGTCAAATTAAAAAAATATTAAGAAAAGAATCAGAGGGTTTTTGAAAGAAAAAGTGCTTAAAAGAAGCAGACAATACATATTTACTTTTACTCTGACAATAACGTATAATCTTTGATGCAGATGGCCCAAGAAATAATAGAAGTGATCTTCAAATGTTTATCAGTTTCCAATCAACAGCCTCTGTTTCCAAACGTCGTGGACAAATACTTGAGTGAATTGTATTAGCTTTCATAGACCCAGCACTACTGGAGTCGTTGGAGCTACCAAAATAAAATTTGTTATTGAAACTGGTGCAAAAATTCCTACATTACCAATTTCTCTAGTAAACTATTTTGGATCCAACTCTTAGATTAATCTCATCCGCCAATGGCGAGTAAAACAAATATCAAGGACAAGCGAATCTGTCGACTGAAATTCCTTGTTTAAAAAATATCTTTCCAATGAATATTCGTGATCGCTGATACCACTAATCACATTCTGTGATTCTATTTTTTTTTATTAAACACCTTTGTAAAAATAAAATGATTTAAGACACATTACAGAAATCAAGCAAACCGGAAGAAGTGTTCCACAAGCGAGAAGTGCGATAGAAGAAACTGTTAGTATAGAACTTACGGTTACATCCAGCCATTTCAAGTGTAAATTGATGTGACCTTGCTGCCAATCTCGTAATGCGCTTAAATTCATAAAGTCTAGATACCATAGTGAAGGATTCGTCCGAACAATTACCATGAAAGTATTTATAGAAAAGGCACTGATTATTGTATAATGATGTGTTTATATGAGTATAAATCTGGATGTACTTGCTGTTCACCCCAAGGTAACAAAGCCACTAAGACACAAATGGTTAATGAGTGTGAAAGAATAATAAAAAAAGAGAAACAATACTAAGTGTGGGGGGGAAACAAAAGAAGAAAACATTAGATAACGATTGACAAAGTTGGCTGGAAAGCATGGAGCCTGAAAAGATTTCCACAAGCGACAAGTGCCAAAGAAGAAACTGTTAGCATAGAACTTACGGTTACATCTAGCCAACTCAAATGCAAATTGATGTGACATGGCTGCCAATGTCGTAATGCACTGTGACGGATTCGTCCGAACAATTACTATGAAAATATTTATAAAGAAGGCATTGATTGTTGTATAATGATGCATTCACATGAATATAAAACTGGATGTACTTGCTGTTCACCCCAAGGCAATAAAGCCACTAAGACACAAAGGGTTAATGAGTGTGAAAGAATAATAAAAAAAGAGAAACATTACTAAGAAGGGAGAACAATAGAAGAGTAATCAAGAAGACATTAGATAACGATTGACAAAGTTCGCTGGAAAGCACGGAGCCGGAAGAGTGTTCCACAAGCGAGTAGTGCGATAGAAGAAACTGACAGCATAGAACTTACGGTTACATCTTGCCAAATCAAATGTAAACTGATGAGACCTTGCTGCCAATCTAGTACTGCGTTTAAATTCATAACTGGTTACCATAGAGGAAAGTTCATCCGAATAATTAAAATGAAAATATTTATAGAAAAGGCACAGGGAAGCTACGTTATGGTAGTGGGAAAGTGACTGCAGTCGAGATGCCAGGTCAGGGCCGATAACATTGCAGATTCTTCTTTGTATTTTATCAAGAATATCTAAATATATAACAGGAGCACGAGATCAAATGTGGCAGCAATATTCAAATCAAGAACGGATGGTAGACTTATAAATCTGTAAAAATTGTCTAGTACGAAATAGCGAACCAACTTTATTAACCACAGAGTTAGCAATTGAATATACTCTTTCCACATCATGTCAGCTGAAGACACAATGATTATCGACCGGTTACAGTAACACCGATTTATCATGAAGGGGTTTGATGGATTGGGCTAGCCGAATATAGTCTACTCATGATCAATCAATCAGTAATGTGCCATGCGTGATACACACTTAAGTGATCATGTATCTTTCGATACATGACTGACGAGGCAGATTTTTTCTCGCAGTAGGTTGCCATTTCTTTCTGCCGTAGATCAGTTGCCATCCATATTTACTCGTAACTGGAGGGCGAAGAAGAAGATTCATACCTTTCCCAAGGGTATTAGTACGTAAGTGAATGTAATGGATTCAACTGGAATTCGAACTCAGCTCTCCAGTTCCTCAAACCGAGCGGCTATCCATTACTCCACTGTGCCTCCTAATATGACCAATACTAGAGTGAATAGATCGACAGAAGATGCCTTTGCCACTGCCCACCAAACTACTGAACCAGGGAGAGAAAAAAAAGGCGTGTTATGTTAGAATGCTTTCTGTTGACTTCAGCATTGACTTTAAAACGATCAAGCCGAGCAGAATAGTCAGGAACTTCGGTTTCAGGTACTCACCCACTGAATTTTTTTTTTCACATATTCTCTCACACTCAGTAATCCATTGCGTCTTAGTGGCTTTATTGTCTTGCTTGGTGTGAAATGATTGAAACAAATCCTACTAAAGTGATCATTAAGTTTGCGGGTGACAATATCTATCTATCTATCTATCTATCTATCTATCTATCTATCTATCTATGTCAGTCTGTTCATTATCTATCTATCTATCTATCTATCTATCTATCTATCTATCTATCTATCACAGTCTGTTTCATATCTATCTATCTATCTATCTATCTATCTATCTATCTATCTATCATCAGTCTGTTCATTCATCTATCTATCTATCTATCTATCTATCTATCTATCTATCTATCTATCTATCTATTTATTTCTGTTCATATTATCTATCTATTCTATTCATATCTATTTATCTATCTATCTATCTATCTATCTATCTATCTCAGTCTGTTCATATCTATCGCAGTCTGTTCATATCTATCTATCTATCTATCTATCTATCTATCTATCTATCTATCTATCTATCTATCTATCTCAGTCTGTTCATATTCTATCTCAGTCTGTTCATATATATTAATCATCTATCTATCTATCTATCTATCTATCTTTCTATGTCAGTTCTGTTCATTCATTATCTATCTATCTATCTATCTATTTATTCATATCTATCTATCTATCGTTTTACTGTGTCTCTGTAACCTAAGCCTTTTCATCACTCATTTAATTCATTTCATCTCTCTCTACGTCAGCGCTCAAGCAAGCCATATTCTTTCTTAATATTGATTACGAATTATAAAGCGTCGAAAATTTTGTTGTCATGAAGCAAAAGAAATCTTTAAAATTCGGGCCGCTGATATTTTTTTTTCGTTCCGCCTCGGTCTTTTCCTATTCCATTATTTGTAAAGATCTAAGCAACAAAAAGGTCGTTTAAGACCATAAAAGGCTCAAGAGATTAGCGGTGTTTTTGTTGTCAGAGATGAATAAAAAATAAATAAAAATAACAAAGCTTTTGATGTTTATTTTAACTATGAGGCAAAGAGTAATTTTGGGGTCTGTGAAAAATTAGGAATAACGCCCTATGCGTCAAGAAAGAAAATGGAATGTTTTGAGGAAATATTTTCATTTCTGAGCACCCGTATCAAAAAGTTTATGACGTTCGGATTGTTTACAATTAGTGTTGAATACTTTGTATAGCATACAGACACACCTGAAGACATTTTATCGCGCACACACACCACATGCATACACACATACACATGGAGCTTGCCAAGCATGCACTCACATGCCCATACAATCCCTATACACATAAAAACTTTCAGGTACAGATACGCACATACATACACACGCGCACACACGCACACATGCAGTCTTTGAAGTGCACGCATACATATGGGCTTTGTCAAGCATACACTCATATATATGAAAAACTTCTGGTCCACACACATACATACGCACAGACACACGCACAGGCATGGATACTGTCACGCGGACAGACACATACATGAATGAACATTCAAGCACATTTACACACATGAACTCGTTTTAGTACGCACACACACACACATACACATATACGAGGGCTGCACACTCATACAAACACTATAGACATAAAAACTATAAGGTACACAAACACGCATTAATTTTTTCACGCACATAGACGCATAAACACACACACACACACACAAACACACACATCAGCGTGAATGCTTTCAGGCACGCTCACATATACACACATAAACGTAAACCTTTTCAAACATAGGCAGACACAAAAAAGGACCTAAGTAAGCAGGTACACACATTTATATACAGTACATACTTATAGACATGAAAACTTTCCGGCGTACACACATACACACACACATGAACGCGCACACACACAGACACATAGTATATATGAACTCTTATTTACACACGCACGAACATTTACACATACACTTGGGCTGCACATTCATTCAAACAATCCACACATAAAAGCTATCAGCTACACAAACATGCATTAATTCTTTCACACACGCACACACTCACAAACGCACACACACACACACACATAATATATAGGAACTCTTTTAATTACACACGCACTCATACAGACATGGATTTTGTCAATCGCACACCCGCACAAGAAACATTTCAGGCACATACACACACATACATGAACCTTGACAAGCCCATACCCATGGCCGTCGAGTCTGGTCAGTACCTTGATGGGTGACCGCTTGGGAATACCATGTGCTGTGAGCTAAGATGTGCAGGTGGTGTAATGAATAATGGCTCCGAATTATTTTTCGAAGAGCCGAGTTTCAATTCCCGTTGGCTTCGTTATATTCAGTTACGCGCAAATAACTTTGAGAATGGTATGAATCCATCACTTCTCCTCCCAGCTATGGGTTAATTAGTAAGACTTGTACCGCTAAAACTATTGTCATCTCAGAAAAATTAAATAAATAAAATTACTTATAAAATATTTAGATTACAGCATTAAATGACCCATAGATAATGATATGCCGCTAAACAAAACAACCAAGCAACAATAACACCCATAGACTTAAGTACGTTCAGTTGCATGAAATCTGTCAAGCATGCGCGCATGCGCACACATATTTAATACTTCTCTTTTTCCCTCCCGCGTGGTTATGTCTGATGTCACGAGCTGCGACGCGGTTTTTGCTTCCGCGTCTCGCATACACGAGTTAGTCGTTACTTTGAAATTTTTCATGCAACAAAAACAGACTATCATTATTGTTTCGTCCGTGTATTGGTTGATATATTGAAAAGTAATTGTCATCTTTGATAATGGCTTATGTTAGCCGAAAGCTTAGATTGGATTTAAACATGTATCAATATTGTGATTTCCTTTCGTATTTCAATGATAATGTTATTAAGCTTATCAGACAATATGAAAGGAACTCATTTAAAATAAATAGACAAAACTTGTCTATATTATTTAATGAAACATGCATCAATAAAAAAATTGCTGCCTAAATGTACACAATATATATATATATATATATATATATATATATATAGAGAGAGAGAGAGAGAGGTACCGTATTTTCCGGCTTACAAGACGCACTTTTTTCCTTAAAAATAGCCTGAAAAATACGTGTGCGTCTTCCAAGACGAATGTAAGGCAATGCCCAGGCTCAAGTAAGCTTGAACGATCACCGAATTGACTTGATGACTTGATTGATAGGGACGCGGATTTGTATAATGTTCGCTATCAGCCTTTTATATGATGTAACCTCAGTACTTAATTTCCAAGACTATAAACCTTCCTGGAGCCGAGCCATAAACTTAAATATGCTCTGTTTACTAGCAGAAGAGGGAGCCTTTCTGCTCTTGACTAGTATGTCATTGCCATACAAACAAAATTCGGACGAGTGATTAATGTAAATAATACATAGCGCCAGTATGTGAGGGACACATGGTGAATGTGTTGTTGTATGAGAATTACTTTTTTTTTTCTTAGAAATTTCTTTCCAATATTGGGGTGCGTCTTCCAAGCCGCAGCGTTTTGTAAGCCCGAAAATACGTTATATATAAAACGTAGCTTAATCGAGTACAAAGATATCTCAGTGAGGCATACAGTGAGAATCGAACGTACAACACGTGCGAATTTAGCTTACTAATTATCGTGCTGCAGTTTTCTTCTATGTGTTGGATGTGAGCGGTCATAGCTCTACACAATTTCCTATCTTTTGTAGCTCTTAGTAATGTTTGTCTTTTCACCTTCACTGCCATCCATTTACACAAGCTTGTTAGGTAGGTTACTCGCTGTTTACCGCTTGCCTTCAATATGTCTTGTGGGTGTTAAATTCTCGAAGCCCCCTTTCCTCATTATAGGTCCTAGAAATTTTGATGGACTTTTTCTGATTCTATGTATAAGATTTTTCTTTGTTTCCATTTTCTCTAAAGCTTCATCATTGCTCATGTGTCCAGATCATGGTATACTCATCATCCTTCTGTAGAACCACATTTCTGTTGCTTCAAGTTTTTTCTTCATCTGTGAACATTTACCGGAATATAGGAGGACTGACATTATATAACAGTTCAGTATTTTTTTAATTTATTTACATTATTTATATTGTTCGGACTGTTGTCCTCATCTTTATTTTCATGTTCACGACATTTCGGCCAGTTGTACGCTCGACCTTTTCAGGATCGTCTAATTTCTGAGATGAGGTTTATAATTATATACATTATTTACATTGTTCGGACTGTTGTCGTATTTTTATTTTTTTATTTATCAAGACCTAATTACGCTTTCTTCAGGATCGTTGTTTCTGAGATGAGGTATTTAATTATTTACTTTTTATTGTTCGGACTGTTGTCCTCATCTTTATTTTTATGTTCACGACGTTTCGGCCGTTGTACGCTCCGACCTTCTTCAGGATCGTCTAGATTTCTGAGATGAGATATTGTAATTATTTACATTATTTACATTGTTCGGACTGTTGTCCTCATCTTTATTTTTATGTTCACGACGTTTCGGCCGTTGTACGCTCCGACCTTCTTCAGGATCGTCTAGATTTCTGAGATGAGATATTGTAATTATTTACATTATTTACATTGTTCGGACTGTTGTCCTCATCTTTATTTTCATGTTCACGACGTTTCGGCCGTTGTACGCTCCGACCTTCTTCAGGATCGTCTAGATTTCTGAGATGAGATATTGTAATTATTTACATTATTTACATTGTTCGGACTGTTGTCCTCATCTTTATTTTCATGTTCACGATTTTCGGCTGTTGTACGCTCCGGTATTTTTCAGGTGATTTGGAATTTCGAACTGAACCCTTTATTTCGTCCACCGGGGTAGATTGTTCTAGTTCCACATGCCATGCCTTATTCTGGATGTCTCAGTTATTTTCCTTTAACTCAACTCTTCAAGTTATTTTGTCGTTTACCACCGCCGTAGACAGGTATTGAACTAATAAATCTCTGGGTCCAACTAACGCTTTTATCCACTTAGCCATGTGTTTTAACTCTTTTCTTTGTTTTTAACAACATTTTCCCGTTTCTTAATACTTTGCTTCGCTTTTGGAAGGCATCTTTCGCTATCAATGCATCTTCGGATTTCAATGTCCCTGTTCCTGTTCCTTGTTAAAACATTTCCGAGATATTTAATTTTTTAAAAAATTTCTTGATTTTGGCCTTTCCTATTCGTAGTTCGTATTTTAGATTGTTCCTTTAGCTAACAGCCTATTATATAGGAATAAAGTGTCGCTGCCGACACTTGAGATTGAACATAGACCGCCAGTGAGCAAACACAGGCGATCCCATAATTGAATTAAGTAGACCACTTGACTATAGATGAAACGCATAAGTTGAAATTATCCTGACGACTAATGATTGTCATTCTATCCTCTATTACTTTTCGGATCGTCATTTCTATTCTATCCCCTATTACTATATTGATCGTCATTACTTGTCTATCCTCTGTTACTATACGGACCGGTATTCTTTATACTATTACACGACACAGGTTACTATTCGAGCAAGTACTAGTAGTGCGAGTGTTATTCGAAGGCGTCTGACACGAGTATTGTTCAACAGCGTTACTATAGTTGTATCAGCGATTAAAAAGTCCCTACTACAACGAGCATTACGAAAGTGACAACGAGTATTCGTTGGCATCACAAAAGTGTCAAAGGAGTGTTCTTTGACATCGCAAAACAACTATACCTTCTGTCTTCTTACAATTGATATTTAGTCCTTTCTTCTCGCTTTCTTTTGATTCTTTTTAAGAGTTCCTGAGGTTATTCTTTCTGTGTCTGCTACCAACACTATAACACCTACCTATCTAATGTTGTTAAGATTGTGGCCTCCAAGAATGAATCTTAGTAGGACTTCTAATTCTCTCGAGATCGCCTCGCTGTAAAGGTTGAATAAGTCTAGCGAGAAGACCCATCCTTGTCTTACGCCCGTTTCAATTTTTGTATATTTACTGAATTCATTTTCTGTGCGTATGCAGGCGGTTGGATCCCAGTATAAGTTCTGGATTATTCTAATATCTTTCCCAAATAACCCATGTTTGCCCAGTAGTCTGAGCAGTTCCTTTTTACCATTAGGGAAACTATTCGAATGTGACACTATTGTGACACTGGTATTATCAAATTAGCATTAAAAGGCTTCATGAGAAAACCCCGTATAGAGATTATTTCTTAATACTTTGTTTAGATTTTGGAAGGCACCTTTCGATATTCCGAAGCTGCTTCGGATTTCGGTGCCACATTTGCCATCCTCTGTTAAAACACTTCCGAGATATATTTAATTATTTGTATTGGCTTGGATTTGGTGTCCCCAATTTCTAGTTTGCATCTTGAATGGTTCCTATTGTTGACAAGCATAATGCTGTCTTTGTGCGATTCATACTGTTATGGTAATTTTTATTGCACGCATGGACTCTTTAGAGCTAAATAGGAGCAGGTACTGCCTTTTGGAAAAAGACGTTTCCAAATGTCAGTCAGCTCTGACATTTCTTGCTTTAACACTTTTTTTTTTATATGTTTGTTTGATTACTGTTTCTGTTAACATATTTCTTTTAAATTCCTCTCTTGTGTCTTTTTCTGGCCCCAACAAATATTTAGTAAAAAACACACACACACACACACACACACACACACACACACACACACACACACACACACACACACACACACACAACACACACACACACAACACACAACACAAAAAATTTTTCAAAT
This sequence comes from Acanthosepion pharaonis, assembly GCA_903632075.3. NCBI lineage: Eukaryota > Metazoa > Mollusca > Cephalopoda > Sepiida > Sepiidae > Acanthosepion > Acanthosepion pharaonis. The sequence continues at coordinate 16,649 of CAHIKZ030003057.1, read as the reverse complement.
GTTTCAACGAAACAAATGTGTCAACTGCGTATCTAATATTGGTAAGATTGTCTTTTATTGAATCCTGGGAGAAAACTCTTTTAAACCGCTTAACTCTTCTTATTGAATAAAATTCTTGAGATTTATATTTCTATAAAATTAATATTCTGGTGTTTTCCCATATTTAAATTTAAACGTCTAACGTCAACAGATAAAAAGGACTTCATAAATTTTCAATCCCATTACAATAATGAGATATAAACTGAAATAATCTATAACTTGGAGCACTGATTATCTGTCTGATGAAGACACATCCATTGAAAACATTTGTAAAATTTTACATTATCCTACTTATTTATATATTTATATAAATATGTGCTTAGTTGCTTTTATATATAAAATTGATAAAATACCTATTTTGTTCCAGCCAATGAATTTTTATTTCGTATATTAGATTGGCAGCAACGTCTCACCGTTTTTACAGTTGAACTAGCTAGATTTCCTGCTAATTGGTGCAGAATTGGTCGCTTTTCAATTTCTCAGTGTTTCTCGCATTTCTCACCTGTGGAAAATTAGAATTTTTGCTTCCCTATTAACTACAATCTTCAAAAAATTTAAATACAACGTCAATCGCCATCTCGAGTTTTTCTTTTTGTAAGCCTATTTCTTTTTTAATAATTTCTACGAAACAACGTTTTGCAGCAACATAATCTAACAATTGGACAATTTTCCTGTTACATTTATATATATATATATATATATATATATATATATATATATATATATATATATATATATATGTCAAAATTTTTCAATATAAATTTCCTCGTATTTATCAGAAAATCCTAATCGGAACCTCTACTATATGTTTTTTTTTTTTGGGGGAATGAAAATCCTTTAAATCGAAATTTATTAAATGCAAAATTTAATCATCTTTTTTGATTTAATTTTTCTAAATTTACTACAGACCAGGTTGCAAAATTGGACCTTCATTCTCGTCAAAAATCGGAGTGTCAAAAGAACGGTTTTTCCGTTAACAACGTTATTATTTTAACTACCTTCAATCCTCGGCAATGTTTATTCTTTTAAAAATCTATGATTAGAATTTTAATAAAACTAAACATATGAAACTAAACTAAAACTAAGCATATGAAAGGGAATTTATACATTTCTTTTGTGCTTGAGAATTGACAACAAAAGCAATAAATACTATTTATATATTAAACTGATATATACACTATTTATTATAATATTCATTGGAATGGTGGCAACACATCAGCTAATTGCTAATTGATTCAAACTTTATAAAATGTTAAATAGGAAGAAATATAGTTTTAAGGTGTGCTATATTTATGGGATAAAGTGCTCAATATCAGAGATAGAGCGTATGTAAATATAAAAGTGGAATTGAAATTCATTTAGCTTGAATTGATTTTATCTTTTTATTATAAAACGCAGATTGTGTGTGTGTGTGTGTGTGTGTGTGTGTGTGTTGTGTATAATTTTTTAATTAAGAGTTTAATTTTTGATATTTTTTTTATTTAAAAATTTCATAAAATTTCAAAGGACTGAAAATTATTAATGGAAAAAGCTTATAACCTTCAAAAATAAAAAACACAGTTGTTTTCTTAATAAAATCAATTTGAAAACACGATTAAGACACATCTGTGGTTTGAGAATGAAAGATCTAACAGACAACTCATCCACGAAAATGTAAACAAAAGAGCATAGTGTGACGTCTTCCCCGGTCGCAGCAGCGCCGACTATATCTACCACAAAAAAATATCCTGATCTACCACGGCGCCAGTTGTTTTACGTCCCCTGTTCGCACCAATTGTGACGTCTTCGCTGCGGCGCCAAATTGTTCGCTCCTCGTGGTTAAATTTGATATAACCTCGTCGTTCTGTGACGTTCTGGTTACCAAATATTAAACTGATGATCTCCAGTCTGAATACCCACGTTGTGAATTGATCTTAGACAGACGAGATCAAACAGGGGTTGGGGCCGTAATGCAAGCTGAGTTCAACGGGGTGATAACACAAAATATGTATAAAAAAAAATAAAATGAAAACTCAAAAAAGTCAAAAGTATCAAAGAAAAAAGGTAACAAACTTTTTATGTCTATTTGTTCGGTACATAGGACTATGTCTACTTCCCGACCCGTTCTGTGGATTGTGGCACGACGCTTTTAGAGGGCAAACTTTTAAGGCTTCAAGTTGTCTGCTCTCTAAGAAATTTGTGTTTCGGTGTGTCTTTGGACGAAAGTCGAAAAAAACTTATTTCTGTGGTCTGATTCTAAGTCGCTCTTCAAACTACTTGTTCTTGGTTGAAGAAGAGTCCAAAGTTTGCGTGAATCTTGGTCAGCTATCTTGACGCGGTTTCAACACTGGGCGCTCATCTCTGTTTGTCGTCCAAAGTTCAAAACTTCTCGCCAGGGTCCGAACTGAACTCAAACTTCTTCTCTCCAACTTGGGTCGAACGAAAACGCCTTCTCTGGGGCGAACGAATTTTCTGCACTCAAAAACGAACTGGCCTCTTCTTTTTTGGGGCGAACGAACTGATTTTTCTGTCGGTTGGGGTTTCGCTTTTATTGACGCCGTCAAAACTGGGGTGGGTCTGTCGGCGCCAGGGGTTTCTTCGATAATTCTAAATACGTATCCACCCTTCTTATTTCTGGTTAGGGATTTTTTACTCTTTTCCATTTTTGGTAACTTTCCTCTCACTCCCCACTTTCTTACTATGCTTCTGAGGGCGTGCACTAACTTCCCCACTTCTTCGTATCGGCTTCTCACACTTACACTTCTGATAGGGGCGTCGACCGATTTTCTTCGTGCGTCACGTGACCGCTCTCGGCCAATGAGGTCCTGGTCGGGTATCTTTCCTCCTCCTTCGTGCGTCATGTGATTTACTTGGCCAATGACGGTCCTGGTCGGGCGTTTCCTCCTCCTTCGTGCGTTGTTTTGGAAAAAAAATTTTGCCAATGACGTCTTAGTCGGGCGTATGAATCCTGTCCGTTTTGTTTAGGGAAAGAAATACCTTTTTTAACAAAAGAAATATTTTAAATCGCCCTTATCATGAGCGACTGAGATGACACTCTCGGCTTTTTAACACGTTTATTTGTCAAGCAGTTTATCGCTAATTGGACATGACCTAAGAAAGGAAATTTTCTTAAAGGCTTTGGCGTTTCTGAAAGCAGAAATAAAATATTTCATTTTCCTTTCGGCTCATGTGTTGATAACGAAAATCTTTATTATCGCAGGGCAAAATTTATTCTGTCAAAAGAAAAAAAATTTTGCCAGTGAAAACTTCTTGTGGGAATTTTTTTCCATTCTGAAGACTGTCTGTGTTTCGTCAGTTCAACAATGGTTTCTTTTATCCTTCCTTGTGACATCCAATTGATAACAAAATTCCATTTTTTTCGTGGACAAAACGGAAATCGGTCAAATGCTTGTTCGTAGGTGACCTAGATATTTTCGACATCTGCTACCTATCAATGATTTTTTTCTTAACCTGTTATCGCCAGTTTGTGTGTGTGTTGTCGCTGTATGACCCGTTTTCGTATTAATTTTCTTTCTTTTTTTTTCGTTTTTTTCTTTCTTTCTCCCCAATCGCTTGAATGTAAAGAAAGAATTATTCTTAAAACCTAAAATATTTTTCGGCCTTAAATAATTATTAAATGGTTGATAAACCGTAAAAAACAAATCATATATCTATAAATATTTATTTCAAATCGTCCGGATGCATGGTGCCACAATAGCATGATGAAAAAAAAGCCGAACTTGACGAAAACAAAATTTTATCGTCTAATGTTCATATTATTATTAAAGAGGAAAGATCAAAGTATTTTGGGGGTATTTTTTTACATTTTTTAATCGTTCCTAGCACGTCTGAAATTTTCGTTAAAAATATTGTTTTTTTTTGGTCAAAAAAAGGACAGATAATCAATCATTTTCAATCATTTTTTTCGATTTGATAAAAAAATTTAAAATCTTACTTTGATATTCTTTTAAAAATCAATTATCATTTTTTCAAAACTGATTTTAATAAAAACAAAAATTATACTGTTTATTTAAAATATTTTGAACCAAGCTTAACTTAGCTTCTGCGCCGAAAAAATGTAATTTGAAAATAAAACAAAGCAGGTCATAACCTTTCGCGTCGCTTGACGATTGACGAAAGGCACATTCATGACGTTTAGATAACTTACGGGAGGATAATTCTTTCTACGGATGGAAGGAAATGAAATTATTTAAGTGAACAAATTATTTACCTTGTTACTTTTAAGGAAAACTTTCAGCGCTCTAATTTTTATTTTTTTTTTTTTTTTTTTTTTTTTGTACTTAGGTTTCATTTTTACGTTTACGATGCTTTATGGAAAATATAAAGAAATTAAAAATAAGACTGTTAATAGTGAGATTAAATTTCATAAGAAAAAGGTATCTAATTAATTTAGGTACCTTTCTTATGAAATTTTATCAAAAGTGTACATAAAATACTATAATTTTATGTACATTTATTACATTTTACTGTGTTATTTGTATTTCCATTCATTTTATTATTAATTTTGATATTTCATTTATGGAAAAATGTCATAACTGAGATTAATATAAAAATAAGATCATATAAATTAAAGTTTAGCAGTAGTTAAATTTCATAAGATGATACTGTTACTTGTAGGTACCCTTCTCAGTTGAAATTGAAAACTCAAATTAACTTCTCCATACGTGTTTCGCAAAAAAGTAAAGGGCTTAACAGCGGAGAACAATGCTGAACTCAAATAATGCAACTAAATTGTATTCTGGTTGGTCTTCCGTACTTGATAATTACTGTCCGACTATAAACACAAAATTACATTTCTTAATTACCATGGCTAATCTGATTGGTCCAAATTATACAATTTTCAAAGCGCTAGACAATGACAATCTCATTTTTTGACATTTTGAAAGGTTGATGTTGCTTTTAACTAATGTTAAAATATTTTTTAAAATTCAATTTAAACATTTTTTAAAAATATTTTTAAAATTAAAGAAATAAGAAATAATTGTATTAAAAATTCAATTTTCATTGAAAAAATTTTTTGCTTTCAGAAAATATTGTCCATATTCATAAAAACAAATTAAAACAAATAAAAGCATTTGAAACTAAATAATATATTTGTTTTATTGAGTTTTGTATGTTACAATTCACAGCTGATTTTCAGGTACGTTGGCCAAAAAAAAAAAAAAACATGATTTGCATTCTTCAAAGCCTTGTGCTTTTAACTATTGTAATCACTAAAACCGATGGTCTCAATTTCTAGAGTTTTTCATAAAATTAGTTATGGGGTGTTAATAAATATAAAAAAAATATTTCTGCCATGACTTTAATAAAAAAAAAAATATATTTATAATAATTTTTCGATCATCTGTGAATAGTTTCTGAAAGTTTCATTAACATCTGACAATTATTTTATTTTTTGCAAGATTTTCCAAATTAATGTGTGTAAATACAAAAAAAAATATTAAAAATTATCTATTATTTTTACCCCTTGTTGCGACAAAGAGAAACAAGGTTTTTAAATCAAAATTTAGAATATTCTAAAAAAATTGGAAAAATTTTTAAAAATAATTAAAAAAAAAATTTAGTCTATCCTCTTCATAAAAAAATAAGCATTTTGACGATAAAATTTTGTTTTCATAAACTTTGGCGTCTTTTTCATCAGACTATGCTCTATGTTTTAGCGATTCCGTGGAGTGACTTAGGTTAAAAAAAACCCAGGTTGTTTATGTGTGTGTGTGTGTGTGTGTGTGTGTGTGTGTGTTCCTTTATATATGGGATCGGATTTCTTACATTTTTCAGCCGATAAAACAAACATCCACATTTTTTTTTTTTTTTCATTATTTCTTATTGTCTTGCACACTTTTTTTTTTATTTACATTCAGAATGCTTTAAAATTCCATTTACAAGACAATTGTTTATAATAAAATTCTATTCATCAATCGATAGACTCATAACGATTGTAAACAATGTTTTTGTTTGAATTTGGGTTTGACCAATTCGTAAAAAAAAAAAAAAAATTAAGACATGCGTGTCCGTCAACCTTAAACAATAATCTTTTTTCAATTTTATTTTTTCAGTCTTTATGATGGTCGATACTTGATCTATCTCTTATTGTTACATCCCAATTTAACGCCAGGCTCTACTGCTAGTATATTTAATAAATATATATATATGACTATAGAGTTTCGTAAATGTATTCTCTGGGAATCGATTTGTCCAGGGTATTATATATATATATATATATATATATATATATATATATATATATATATATATATATATATATATATATATAAGAAATTGCGTATTCATTTTAAAGATTTAAATAAATTTAAATAACGTCATTATTTATTTCCATTTTAATTTTCAGATTCTTAATTTCTTTATATTTATTTTTTTTCTATTATGAATCCATTACATTCATTTATGTGCCAATACCCTTGGGAAAGGGATGGCAACTTATCTACCAGAAAGAAAATGGCAACCTGCTTTTTCAATTCATGTATCGAAAGATTTTTAAATTGCCTAAAAATTGTATCACGCATTATAAAATAACTTGATTTGAGGGTCTTCATTTTTTTTGATTTGTTCTTTGTCAAGGTTTAAATGTTCATTCAGCTTTTTTTAAAATGCTTTTTAACCCCATCTTGTTGGGACAGAAAAAGATGATCAGTAATTTTCAGATAGAAATTTAATTCTAACTTTCAAGCTAAGCTTATCCTATGTAACATATAACTGTTGATTGCCTCCAACATGAATCAGTCTCTCGCCTCTTAATGTTGACTTCAATGTTCACTTTTATATTTATATTGAAAATGGTAAATAATAAAGAATTCTTTATAGTTGGTTCACATATTTTAATAATTTAGTAAATGTTTATAAATTTATGAATAAAAATTTTTTTTCACATTTATGCCCTTAGATTTTATGCCATTAGTAAATGATAAATATTGCATTGCATTAGTTCTAATTGTATTAGCTTTTAAAATGTTGTAAATATAAAATTACTTTTGTAAATAAACAAGCTAATAAATAAATAGTGTTTCATATTCTTGTTTTAAATTCTCAAGAACAAAAAATATATAAATTCTCTTACATCGTATGTTTAGGTCTTATTAACACCTACTAATCTCTTTTTACAACAAAACATTGCTGAGGATGGACGATTCCAATAAAATAATATTCACCATGTCAAAATTTTTAAAAAAACATCCTTTTTGACTGTTCCATTTTTTTATGACGATCTAAAAAATACACAAGTGAAGGCTTTAAGAAAACTTTATTAAACTGAGAATACAAGGTTCGCGTATAGTGTCGTTTTATAGTCCCAGTAAACAGAAACAGTTCTCTCAAAGAGGAGAGATAACAAAACAAAATTAAAACCAATTTTTTTTATTTTATATAAAACTAAGTTTGTCGACCATTATTTAAAAGATTTAACCCCCTTTTTTAATTAGAAATGTGAAAGTATTTTGTTTTAATCTTGCTCTTAAATAAAAATAACATGAATATAGTTTCGTGATCCTTCAAGGTATAATCAAAAATGGCAAATGTCCATTTGGCTCTGTTGAACGAACCAATTGTGATAGATGTCATCTTTATATCGAAAGTATTCAGTATTTTTGAGTAAGATATTCTTAAAATGGGCTAGATTCTTGTTTGGGTACCAGTGGGGTTAGTAGAAAAAAATCCGTCTGCCAACACTAAGTTAAATCGTAAATCTGTTGTAAACAGTCCAGAAGGTGATTAAAATAGTTAAAATTGGGGTCATTTGAAATCTTTTATTTCCCCTCGCAACAGCGGAAACAAAAAAACATTTCACTCAAAAATTGTAAATTTTTTTCTTCAAAATTTAACGGCCTTTATTTTATTAACAATTTTTTTTTTTGGTCACACCATTCAATTGGAAGAAAGAACATTACCATAGTTTTTCTGATACTTAAAAAAGCAGGTTTTGCGATTTTTAAAAATTCCTTTGGCATGCCATATCAAAACACGAACTATTTTTCGAGGATTCTATATTTTTTTTTTGGGGGTTTATGTAAAAAAATGGCCTTATATCACTGAATGGACTATTAAATCCTTCAATGTACTTTTCACATTGGCATTTTATATGAAAAAAGAATATGGAAGCTGGTCATTTTATATATAACAATCAAAATATCCTCGTATATGAAAAAAATCAATATAATGGATATCCAATTGACTTGAAAAAAAATTGTATTTTTGACTAAGTTAAATCGTAAATCTGTTTTTAAACAGGTTTAAATCTTTCAACCCTTTTAACGCAACAGCAATTTTTTTATCTTTATTCAATTTTGTTTGTTCAAAATTTAAGTTCTGAAAAAAAAAGCAACGGTAAAAAAAAAAAATTTGAATTTTTTTGAATGGTGAATAATAAAATTCAACCCTTTCATTTTTTCTGATAATTAAAAATAATTTTGTTTTTTTTTTTTCTTTTCCATAACTTTATAATAATACAATTTTATGAATTCTTTTCGGTGACTTTTTTATTTTTATTTTTTTTTTTTCATTTTAATTTCACTTTCAAAAAAAGATCAACAAAACACAGAATCAAATTTAAAATGTTCTTCCAATTGAGAATTATTTCAAAGATATTTTTATTTTTTTTCGAGAAAAATGTAGTTTTTTAGTGTTCTTTTTTTTTTCCTTTTCAAGGTCAAATCATTTTCTTTAACAACAGAATCAAAATTTATTTTTTAATTTTTCCATTTTTATTTTTAGATATAAAAATGATTTTCAAATAATTCAAATAATGTTCAAACTTTTTTGAATCAAAATTTCAATTTGTGATTTTTAGAAGACAAATTTTAAGAATATGTCCTTTTTTATTTTGATTTTTTTTCAGAAAAATATTTTAATTGGGGGTTTTATCTTTTAGTGAATTCTTTCCCCAGAACAATTTGTTTAAAGAATAGAAAATTAAGCGGAAAATAAATTTATTTTCTTTTTTTTTTTTCAAAAAAATTTTTTTTCCCCTTTTAAAAATTTGAAAATGCTACAGTGAAATACATATAGACACATGTTTTTTTTTCTAACAATTTAATTCTTTCTTTTTTTTTAATTCAGGTGAAAAAATTAAATTTCTTTTAACTCTGATTTTAATATGTTTCTTTTAGTGCAAATCTTTTCCTTTTTTTTTCCATTCCTGAGTTTTTCTTTCTTTCTTTTCTTTTTCTTTTATTTCTTTCTTTTTTCTTTCTTTATTTCCTTACGTTTTTTTCATTTTCTTTTAAAGGTTTTCCTTTCTCTTTTTCTTTCTTTCTTTTTCCAGAATATTTTTCATCGTTCTTTTTATTTAAAGTTTTTTCTTTGTTTTCTTTCTTTTTCAAGAATCTTTAACCTTTGGTCTCTTTTATAATACTTTTCAATATTTCTTTCCTTGGAACACTTTCTTTTTTTTTCTATTTTATTTCTCATTTGTTTCTTTTTCAACAATTTTTTCTGTTTTCACAAAAATCTTTCTTTCTTTCTTTCTTTCTTTTGTTTAGAAAAAAATTTTCTTTTTGTTCAAAACGTGGGGAAACGGATTCAATTTTTTTTCATTAACATCTTTATTTCAAAATGGGAATTTAAATTTTACGTTTTTTTTTCTTTTTTTTCTTTTTTTTTTTCTTTCTTTCTTTTCTTTCTTTCTTTCTTTCACAATTTTCTCCTATTCTTTCGTTCAACGGTTTCTTTCTTTTAACAATATGAAAATGCTTTTTTTTGTTTTTTTTTTTTTTTAATCAAACGATTTTTTGATCTTTCTTTTATTTTCTTTATTCTTTTTTCTTCAAATTTCAACTTTTCTTTTCTTTCCTTTTTTTCTTTTTTTTTAACTGCTTTTCTTTTCAATATTTTATTTTCTTTTTTTCAATCTTTTCTTTTTTTCATTTTTTATTTCTTTTAACAAACTTTTTTTGTCTTTCTTTTTTCTTTCTTTTCTTTTTTCTTTCTTTCCATTTTTCTTTTCTTTTTTCCTTTTTTTTCAATTTTTCTTTTTTTTCTGTCTTTTCTTTCTTTTTTTTTTCTCTTTTCTTTTTCTTTTTTCACATTTCTTTTATTTTTTCAACTTTCTTTTATTTTATTTGTTTCTTTTTTTTTTTCTTTCTTTTTACTTTTTTCAGTGCATCTTTTCCTTCGTTTTTATTTTTATTTCATTGTTTTTTTTTCCAAGATTTCTTTGAAAATTTTTTCTTTTTTTCTTTCTTTCTTTCTTTCAATAAAACTGGATTTTTTTATTTCTTTTTCTTGTATGCTTTTTCTTTCTTTATTTCTTTTCTTTTATTTTCTTTCTTTTTGTCTTTCTTTTTCTTTCTTTTTTATTTTCTTTCTTTCAAAAACTTATCTCTTTTTTCACGTTTCTTTTCATTCTTTCTTTTATTTCAACAATTTATCTTTGTCTTTTTTTTTTTCTTTCACCTTTTTTTTCTTTCTTTCTTTCTTTCTTTTTTATCTTTTTTCTTTTTTTCTTTCTTTTTCTTTCTTTCTTTCTTATCTCTTTCTTCGTTTTCTTTTCCATTTCTTTTCTTTTTTCTCCATTTATTTTTTTTATTTTTTTTTTTCTTGTTTTTTTTCTGTCTTTCACATTTGTGTTTATTTGTTTTTTTTTTTAATTTTTTTTTGATAACTCTCTGATAAAGAATCAGATAACTCTCTGACTCCTTGCCCGCAGTTCCCCGATAACATCATTGTGCTTTTTCATTCCCAAACAATTGAGCATCACTTTAGCACAGGATTATTTGAAGAAATTGTCTGTAGAGAGATGGTCTAATTACTGGACAGTAGTGAGGTCATTTTTTCCAATACCAACGTATTTGTACAAACAAAGGAATTTATTTATATTCTTTTCTTTTAGAACGACATTGAGCTTCTTGCTGAATGTCGTACAAGAATATGTGTTCGTGAAAACTGAAGATTTCGTCAAGTGGTAGGAATTGGTTTCGTGTCAGCATCAGGTCATCTGAAGATCACATTGAGGCGGGAATTTGACAGTCCCCATGTTGACTCCGATTACGATGTTCACTATCTATCTATCTATCTATCTATCTATCTATCTATCTATCTATCTTTTTTACCGTCTATCTTAGCATCTATCCTCCTTCCTATCTCTTTCGCTCTTTCTTTTCCTCTCACTTCTATCTATCTATCTATCTATCTATCTATCTATCTATCTATCTATCTATCTATCTATCTATCTATCTATCTATCTTAGTCTCTTTGTCTCTTCGTCTCTATCTATCTATCTATCTATTCTATCTATCTATCTATCTATCTATCTATCTATCTATCTATCTACGTCCGTTCATAATCTATATATCTATCGATCTATTATAAAAATCTCCGTCCATTCATTATCTATCTATCTATCTATCTATCTATCTATCTATCTATCTATCTATCTATCTATGCCAGTTCATTTCTATCTATCTATCTATCTATCTATCTATCTATCTATCTATCTATCTATCTATCTATCTACGTCCATTCATAATCTATATATCTATCGATCTATTAAAAAAAATATACTAGACTTCACTCCATTTTAGGCTCGTGAGACACTCAAGAGAGATGTTTACCGTTAAAATGGTTACACTGAAAGCTGTGTGTGATAAAGGAGGTGTTAAGCCGTGAAGATTATGAGTATAAGGAGTGTAAATAACGATTGACCCATAACTTGAAGAGTTTAAGATTTTAGTGATTAGGAAACCCCCCACGCGGGAATCTGTTCTGAAAAGTAGCAGTTCTTTGGGAAAAGTTGTCAGAATAGAACGTTCTCTTTATATTTGAAATACGGAGAAAATGACGGTGAATTGTGCCTGTGGAAATAGCCTGGCCTCGCCTAGTTTTCATGATCTTAAATGGTGAAACTAAAGAATAGAGCTCCTCTGAACATTTGCCATAGAAATAGCGATAGGTTCGCTACACAGTTTCTATGGAGAAGAGGTTACAGTAAGTTAGGATCATCTGTCAACTTAGCTCGCCACAAGCACCGACGTAAAGATTCTATTCCCTTACACCAAAAGGAAGCATTAATAACACTGGCTGCTCGGTCAGTAAATACCAAATGTTTCCTTATAGGGAAACGACTATTTTCACTATTCTTTCTTATGATATGCCATGTCATTTCAGGACGTAGGCGATCATGGCTCTCCACTTCCCCCTATCCTTTGTAGCTCTTAATAAGTTTCGTCCATCTCCCACCTCCTCCGGACTCTGTTCTGTCATCTACTTGCTTAAACCCGCCAGGTATGTCATGCGTTGCTTTCCCTTGTCTCTTTTCCCCTATATTCGACCTGTGAGTATCAGATTCTCCAAGCCCTCTTTTTATCATTATATGTCCCAGGAAATTCATCTGCCTCTTCCTGGGGTTAAGTATAAGCCTCCTCCTTGTTTGCATCCTCTCCAAGACCTCATCGTTGCTCACACGCTCGGTTCATGATATCCTCAGCATCCTTCTGTAGAACTCCTCACTATTACTATTACGAATAAGTGCGTGTTCGGTTACGAACTTATTGATCCATTTTCTTTTATCTTTAATATATTCAGCTTTAGTTTAACACAGTACAAGATTCGTTTGCGTGTATTTTCTTCCAGGACTATGTAATCTGAAGACAATGTTTTATGGCTCTTTTAAGTTTCTAAGACGAAATTGCAAAACTTTCTCTTTTTACCAGACCCCTGAGCGAAATATTACATCAAGGTTTGTGAGAGCTTCATATCACCTCTATCCCATGGCTAACGTGTGGTTTTCTAAGATTTCCTTTCACAAGTCCACTTATCTCGAGTGGCAAATATGCCGATGCTGCACTTTGTTGAAGACCTGGCAACCCCTTGGAACAGCTCCGGCGTAGTCGTGGAATGAACAGTTCTTGAAGAATGAAATGAACAAGTAAGTATAATGGTTAACATTTCATAGAATAAAAAAAAAAGAAAGAGGAAAAAACGTCAGTGGAATTTCTCCGCAGGACTTTTTTGCCCAACCAGATTTGAAGTGAGAATTTTTACGGTCACTGCGCTGTAGAACTTTAATACATTATTTCCGAGGAAAGATACCAGACATGATGAGTTACAAAAAAATGGAGCCCGTCCAATAAAATCACTATTACAATGAACAAGAATTCTTATATTCGTGTTATATATATATATAACACGATATCATATATATATATAAACGTTTGTGGTATCTCTCTTTTAATATTTTATATATATATATATATATATATATATATATATATATATATATATATTTAAGCATTTTTTTTATGTTTAACGTTGTTATTTTATAGATACAAGTATTTAAAAAAAATGCTCTGTTTATGATAAACAGTATTAAATAACATTTACCGGCCTGAATGTCCGAGAAATTGTCGGACCTTGTCCATTTTTTAATATATGACGTCATTTGTTTACATTCGATACGCCAGAATTTTTATGAATGTACGAGATTCATGGAAAGTTGGAGTTTATAAGCAGTAAATTCGATCTTGTCTACCGATTGGTTCTTTGTAGCTCAAGCGGTAAAACTACGTCATTTATATATGACGGTTCCATATAGGATGCAGGTTCGAATCCTGTCAAAGAACGAAAATTTTTTCTATGAAAAAATTATTATACTTTATTTTTCATAATTTTACTACACGAGTTTCTGGTCTCGCGACCGTCATCAGGTACAGGGTGGAGATTTCCACATATTATTAAAACTGATTAATTTTTTTCCTTTATGTTTTTCGTATGTTAAATATTCTCGATATGAGACATTCTCTGTTTTTGTGTTAGTAATCCTAATGTCTTTCTTGAACTGGCAGTGAAGAGTTCTTCGCGAAGGGTCATAAAACAATTAAGACTGGTCCGAGAGAAATGATGAATTAGAGCTAAATCGAGGTAAATAAAGTAAATTATATAAAAAAGAACAATAGACAAAGTGTATTGGGGGGAAAGAAAAAAAATTTAAATGGTAATTAGTTGGAGGCCTAATACAAAGTTCATCTGTTTACATAGAGAAAGCTTTAATGATAGAATATAGATGGCATCCAACCCTTTTAAGTGGTAATTAGAGTGGGATCTGCTATCGATGGTAAAAGCGTCACCACTAAAACTAACACACACTTTTTTTCTCTCTCTCTCCCCCAATACACTTTGTCTATTGTTCTTTTTTTATATAATTTACTTTACTTACCTCGATTTAGCTCTGTTGAGCAAGGTACGAAACCGGTTAGCTAGTCCGTTTTTCATTTTTACTTTTTATTATCATGAGTGGTAATAATAAAACTAATTTTGTCTTTTTCATGGCAGTGATAAAATTTTGTACCACTAAACATATCTTTAAATATATATATATATATATATATATATATATATATATATATATATATATATATATATATATATAGACATTTTTGTTTATACATTCTTTTTATACATACAAATATTTAAGTAAATGCTCTGTTTATAATAAAGAGTATTAATAACATTTACCGGCCTGAATGTCCGAGAAATTTTCGTATCTGCTCAATACATATCCAAATGTAAACATATGAATGTACGTGAAAGATTCATGGAATATTGTAGTTTAAAAGCAGTAAAATAGACTTTGCTAAACGAACGATCCTCTGTGGCTCAATCGGTAAAAGCACGTCAGGCTATATGACGGTTCCGTATAGGATACAGGTTTGATTCCTGCCGGAGGACGAATATTTTCTATGAAAATTTCTCGGACATTCAGGCTGGTAAATGCTATTAATACTGTATATTATGAAACAGAGCATTTAGTTAAATATTTGTATCTATAAAAAGAATGTATAAACTTAAAATAATGGTCGGACTTTGTCCATTTCATATATATACATACGCGCGAGCACACACACACACACACACACACACACACACACATATATATGTGTGTGTGTATGTTCTTAGTATATAGAATCCGGACAAAAATGGAGAAATGAGAGAATTCACAACGATAAACCGAAGACCAGGCTCGTACATAATATCACTGATAATTCCAAAGGCAAGTGTAGGTTTATTTGTTATGCTTGTCTGGTGGTGGGAAGGGGGAATTTTTTTCTGTGTTTGTTTGGCATGACACTCTCATACACATAGACACACATACATACAGGTGTACGCATTTTAGTTCACACAAAGACACCCATATAAACAATCCGAGACCAGGCGGAGATACACATCCATGCATTCGGGTATACATACATACGCAATTTTAATTCTATTTCGGTGTCGGAACCGTAGCTTTTTATGTGTAGCGATGTTCCTATCAACAAGACGCGGGTAGGGGTGTTTTAGACGCTTTTCAGATGTACCGCCTGCTCCCACCATCAAACATAGTCAAGCAAACATAAATAGATCAAATTTAAAAAAAACAAACAGTTTGTCTGATGATCGCAAAAGCGCGAAACGCAGGGCTACAAAATCATATCCATACAACTAAATGTGTTAGCTCTATCGTTGATATTGAATGCTTTCCACTAAGTACTGCATCTACAAAATAATTATAAAATTATTATTTTTCTGTCTTCCATCAGTATGGCTGATGCTGACCTCCAGTAGAGTGTCTCGTTGTGGCTTCTCGGGTTAACATACTCGGTTGACATAAAGTGGAAAGATTACATTGAATCAATTGTTAAGTCAGATGCTAAGAACATTCACTGAGCCATGCTTGACAATCTTTCTCACCAGAATCTATTTTATATATTTATAAGTCTACCACGTCCTGAGTAAGACGTTAAACTACATCCACGTACTAGGTAAGACGATAAACTATGTCCAGCAGCAAAGCTTCTGACCAGGAGGTTTTGAGGAGCGTGGAACCACCTTTTAATTGCTGGAGTTCCCAGGTCCACCCTGACCAGGGGTGGTAGCACTTGTTAGGGTCTCAGCTATGGGCATATAGTTAACTATTGCCAACGATACTTTTTGAAAAGGTTATTACCAGCAAAAATATTACCAGAAACAGATGTTTGACAAAACAAAATATTACCAGCAATAAAGAATTTTGTCTGCATTGAGTAGCCCATTGGGGTTGGTATGCCGTGGGACAAAATAAACCAAACCAATCTAAGCCAAAGAATACATATTCTGTTCATACAAATCTTAAAAATGTTGTCGGCATTAAATAACCCGTTGAGGTTGATATGCCGAAAAATTGAATAAACCAAACCAAACCTATAAGTCTACCGTTTGTTCTTGCTTTGAATATTGTTGCCACATATTTAGAGATTCTTGATAAAATCCAAAGAAGAATCCGTAATGATATTGGCCTTGATCTGGCATCTCACATTCTCACATCCGTAACATAGGTTTTCTGTACCTTTTCTATAAATATTTTTATGGTAATTGTTCTGATGAACTTTCCTCTATAGTACCTAGACTTTATATCCTGAAAGTATTATTTTAGTTTTCTGAGTGTCCCCTGTCTGCCTTCCATCAATATGGCTGATGCTAACCTCCAGGAGAGTGACTCATTAGGCCTTCCCGAGTTAACATTTTCGGCCGACATGAAATGGGAGCACTGAATTAAATTGATTGCTAAGTCAGCTGCTAAGAAAGCTAGCTCACTGTGTTGTGCTCTCCAAAATTTATCTTACATATCTATAAGTCTACCATTCAGA
>CAHIKZ030003056.1:102500-144602 GCA_903632075.3 Acanthosepion pharaonis | reverse complement strand
AATCGATGGTCAACCCTATCGAAGGCCTTGGACTGATCTAAATTGATCAGCCCGGCTTCACTGTCGACTTGTTCTAAGATCAGGCGTACCATATGAAGGTTATCCTGAATAGTCCTGCCCTTCACAGCACAAGTCTGTTCAGGGCCAATCAGACTAGACAGGACAAGCTGCAAACGGTTGGCCAAGATCTTCGCCAAAATCTTTTAAGTCAGTGTTTAACATCGTTAAAGGGCGAAAGTTCCCTAACCCATCCCCACCGTCCTTGTCCTTACGCAGCAACTTGATGACACCTCTGGTGAAGCGTTGAGGTAAAGACCCTGCCTCATCCAGTGGTTGTACATCAGTTCCAGCAAAGGCACAAAAACGTGCGACAACCTCAAGTACACTTCGTAAGGCAGTCCATCTAATCCCGGAGACTTATCCAGGCCAACCTGCTTCAGCGCTTCCCAGATTTCCGACTCTGTTATGCGGCCCTCGCACCTAGCCACTTCAGCTGCCGAGAGGCAGGGAAAGTCAGCTAAATAGGCGTCGAACTGAGCAGAACTCAGACCGGGCTCCCTGGTGAAAAGCTCCTGAAAATAATCTCGAAAACCTCACATATGCCCGCGTTTGTAGTCACAGTCCGCTTATCCGGTAATGTGACGCACGCTATATGTCGCCTGGCCGCGTTTCGATTTTCCTCTACACGCAGTTCAGCGGCCATATTCGTTGCCTCAGAAGACATTCTTTTAACCTAGCCCTAACTACCAGAGCTTGGTCCTTCTTGATAAGCAAGGAGGCCATCTCTGCCTTAGCTAAGACTATGTCCCCCACTAACACGGGATTTCACGGCCCGATCAACTTTTTTTCCTCTAAAGCCGTTTGCGCCGCTAATTTATCTAAATTGAGCCGACGACTAAAGTCGGCAGCAAACGAACGAATCTTAGATTTTAATTTGCCCCCACCAGGCATTTCCCACAACCGCTCCCCGTCAATTCCCTCTGGATTGTTAGTAGCAGCTGGTCCTGAAACCCTGATCACTGAAAAGCGAACAGTTCAATTTCCAGTAACCAGCCGACTTAACCTTAGGCTTATCTAAGTTTACACGGACCCGGACAAGCCTATGGTCCGTATAAACTATGTAATGGAAACTTGGACAACCTAAGAGCCCTACATCGACTCTCTAACTAAGACTCGGTCCAGGTAGCTCGCAAGCGAGCCAGGAGCCGAGGTGCCACTAATAGTCCAAGTCCATGCTACCTCCCGAGGGTGTTCATTCCGGAACTTATCGACGAGATCAAACCCATCGATAAAGTCCCGAAATGGTTTCACATCCGGGTTGGCACCTTTTTTGTGCCCTATTCGATCTATATCGGGGTCCAAGGACGGCATTCCAATCCCCCGCTAAAACTACCCGACGAGACGTCGTCAAGAACGGCGCGATCTGCCGAAACAAAAGCAGGCCGCTCGGAATGGATATTGGGCGCATAAACCCCAATGAGACGAAGATGCTTCTCCTTTATGGTAACATCCAGCACGCAAAGCCTGCCCGCCGGATCTGCGAAGACAAGGGTACATGCAGCCTTCAAAGACCTGCTAACTAGCCAAGAGACACCCCTCGAACAACCATCAAAACATGCTGAATAAAGGGCGAACCCCTAGACAGTATGTCCTCACGATCATGAGAATTAAACCGGGTCTCTTGCAAACAACATATATTCACCCCGAGGCGCTGAAGGTCACGAGAGAGCCTCACCCTGCGAGACTCGGACCTCAGGCCCCGGGCATTCAAACTTGCTAACCAGAGAGCCATCGTGAAGCCGATTAGGGTTGCCCTTCAGGATAGAACATGGCTGGGGTGAGGACACCCACAGCTCGTCCCATGGATCCCGACGCCATCTCATTTTCGACGGTATCGTCCTGAGACAAGCCGCCGATGTCCGAAGGGTATGTTAGTTTAACGCTCTGTAAAGGGATGGGTGAACGAAAACCAGGACCCTCCTTAAGTTTTGATTTGCTTCGTCACTATCCGGGTCTAGTAGGTATGCAGCAGGGGGCACCATTTTTAGAGATGACTGGGCCTCCTCTAACATGCCCCAAATCTCACTCAGTATGTCACTCTCTCGAGTGTTATGTCGACTACTTAATATAGGCCTGGAAGAGTCTATTGTGTAGGTAGTTTCCGGTCTCACAATAGACTCTTCCAATGCGCTTCCGTGTTTCGGTATCATATTTTCTGATCTTTTACCAAATATTTACATTTTCATACTTTCTTTAACATCTCCAACTCATATTTTCCACTTTGCGTTATCTCCCTTTCAGACAACCATATAACCCGTTTTCTTACAATTCTTTCTTCTTGCTTTCCTTTACTAATTTCTGTAGGAGTTCCTATAACTTCCTTTATTTGTCCCATCTCAACATGCCCTCAAAAAGGCTCCTTCTCTTGAATGGCAGTTGGGTCGAAATCGCGAACTCAACCTCTCATGGAACGCATATATTTTTATTATCGCAAACGATATTACAAGAATTGTCGATTCCTTGTATTGCTAACCATTATATAACTAACATCTGCTGCCATGCTATAACTTAACAACTGTCAGTTCAGACCAAGGATAAAGTATTGATGTCATATCGGAGCTGGGGTATCCCAGTCCTAATCTGCCAAGCCTCAACAGGGTTCAAACGTTATTACGCGATCTTGTTAGTGATGAATTATTCTCCCCTCTCCCGCAATCTTCAAATTTGCTAGATTCTGTCGGTATTACTATGGCAGATGTTAATAAAAGTTACATTCCTTAGTTCCAACAGTTCAATCTTTCAAGGCTAGGACACGCCCAGCAATTCCGCAATGGCAAATCATACTTCTTAAACTCAGTGTTCATGTAACAGGAAGTAATTTCTATTCACAACGCTTACATTGTGGAATAAACTCTCGAGAGAATTATTCCCAGACAACTATGGTCAACCAATATCTCCAAATCACGTCAGAATAATTGGTATTTCTTAATATTTACACCCCCTCAGTAGCATTTTAGGAAGAGTATTGGATGAAGGAGGCACGGTGGAGTAATGGATAGTGGCTCGGATTGAAGAATCGGAGAGGTGATTTCGAATTCCAGTAGAAACCAATATATTCACTTACGCTTTAATAGCCTTAGGGAAAGGTATGACTTAATTTTTTCTCCCCCCAGCTATAGGTAAACAGTTCTATAGACTTGGATGGCAACTGGTCTACCGCAGAAAGAAATGGCAGCATACTACTGGAAAAAAGTCTGCCACGTCAGTCACGTATTGATCACGTACATGATCGCTTAAGCATGTATCACGCATGGCACATAACTGATTGATTAAATGAATGAAAAGTATTAAAAATATGTGCCATCTGCATATTTTATGTTACTTTATATAATACTATATTTCTATAAACTTATAATTAACAGCCGTGTTTTTTTATAAACATATATTTATGAACGTTTTTTTTTTTATGAAGCTATGATAAAATTAATCACTTGGTAGGTAAATGCATTTTTTCTAGAAAGAGTTTATCCTAGCACTATAAGTAACTGATCCTGAAATAAAAATTTGTTTCAATTACATTGTTATGTTTTCATATACTGCGATGTCAACAGAAAACATGTTTTAGTGAAATTAACAGGTAAAATGCAACCGAGAGCCCTTAGAAATGAAGACAATAGAAGAGAACGTTTATTAATAAGACAGCGTGCTGAAAGTGAATAAGAGATCTTTATTTAATGTTATAGATTACTATGAGATTTTTTCCTGGGTTGTGAATGTGTTAGTCAAATGAAAAGCAATTACAACATTTCCACTGATATTTTCACAACTATCACAATAATATTTAAAGCATTGATTATTATATGAAACGAATTATGTAACATGACGTGATATTTAACAATCGCATCGACTATTCGATTCTAGTAATGTTTTCTATTATATCCTCTCTCAATTCTCCCCTAGAGTAACTTCTTACAAACTGTAAATATACTGTCAGGATTACGATTGCGTTGATATATAAACTAACCATTAAATTGATTTTTACATTATCATTGCACTAAAGACATGGGATTTTTATTATATATATATATATATATATATATATATATATATATATATATATATATATATATATATATATATATATATATATATATATATATATATCCTATCAGGATTACGATTGCGTTGATATTTAAACTAAACATTCAATTGACATTTACTTTATAATTGCACGAAAAAACATGGGATTATATATATATATATATATATATATATATATATATATATAGATAGATAGATAGATAGATAGAGAGAGAGAGAGAGAGAGAGAGAGAGAGAGAGAGAGTATATAATATCCTGTCAGATTGCGTTGATATTTGAATTAATCATTAAATGGATTTTTACATTATAATTGCAGGAAAGACATGAGATTAACGCAATCAATCGCTTTGATGAATCTCCTCTGGCTCAACATTGTGAAAACAATTAATCGAAAAATTTTAGTAGGGGTTTAAGGATTAACCGATTAATTTTAGTAGGGGTTTAAGGATTAACTGATTCGTTACCTCTTTGAAAGCAAGGATTGACATAAAAAGCATTAAAGACGCTGCAACAAGAGAGATAGGTGAAATGAGAAAGATGTGAATAAGCTTAAAATGAAAATATAATTTTGAAAATGATTTCTAATCCTGGTATAAATGAATACTAATAATATCTATAAAAAAAATTAATGAAACCAACCTTGATTTAATCTTTGTCGGCAATTTTAGTGTCCATATTTTCAAAGATTAAAACATTTATATGTATGTGAAATATGTGTAAGCTTCAGATTTCATAATTGACTTTTGTCAGTCAACCTGTTAACATTAATGCAGCCCATAAGGAGAAAATCTCATACGGCACAGTTTTAATTCTCCATAATTTCCTGTCCTTATACCTCGATCCTAGGATGTATTTAACTCAACCTGGTTAAATTTTGTCAATTTGAAACAGAAAAATTAAATACATTACATCAGTGCCGATCAGATACCGAATTACCGCCAGCGACGATGAATAGATATCACCACGAGGGAGCAATGTGCCTTGAGAGAATATCGGGCTACAAGCTCACACTCGACTCTACAACGGTTATACACGATCCATCGCTAAAAATGCAGATATGATGTTCGGCTCCCTGTACTGCTCCAGTAAGTACCTGACTCCTCATGCTTTCCTGTATCCTTATAAGTGCCAGATCAGGTCGGAGTTCGAGTACCGTTGCCATATTTGGTGGATGCTTCCCGGTCCTCAAATGACGTTCCGCTGAATTTGTCATTTGAAGAACTTAACTCAATTTAAGTACTACGGAGTTTATGATTTTAAAGAAATTCAATTTTCGGACTGAATTTGAATTTCAGACCAAATCGGAGTTTCAGCCCAAATCAGTCTTTGGGTAATGTTGGAGATAACGACCGAATCAGAGTTAAAGTGAGGTTTTGATGTTACATGGAGTGAATTGAGAATTCAAAGTTATTGCTTTAAAATTACTATTGCTATTTCTTAAGCTGAACCAGGAGTCCTTTTAATTTTGGGCCTTATTCTCATTTAACCCTCTGCAGAAACTAGCTTAAAATCCGCAGGTCGTGCGGCTTCTCAGGTGGTTAAATTTAAAGTAATTTACTATGAAAAAAACTTAAAGTGTTGATGGAGTAAAAAAAGCGTATCCCTATCGTTGTTGGAGAAGAATTATATTCCCCTCGCCAAACTCATTGAGACAGGCGAAATATGGCTAGTCTATTACTGCTCTATCGTTACTATCATAGAAAATGCTCGGAGTAACTACATTCCTTGCTTCCTCCAGGTTTGCCTTCACGGCTAGGAAGGACCCGATACGCCACGTACATAGTATCAAAGCACCTACATTTCCTCCGTATGCCATTGGCGAGACATAAGTTCCATTCAAACAGCTTCTCGCGAATGACATCCACGTGGAACCGACTCTCAAAAGGATGTTTACCCGATCATTACACTCTTAAACTCCTTTGGGTCTAGAGTTAACCGTTATCTGTGCCCTGTCCATATAAACTACCGCTTAATATAACCGTCTACCTCGAGTGGTTCCCGGGCCTACTACAAGGTGAACCTTACTGTAAAACAAAACACACAGAAAAATACCAAAAGAACATCAATACAAACAACGATATAGATTTGGTTCCACTCAAATTCACCGTATTCTATGAATATATATTCGAATACTTATTTATCAGTATATCGTAACGTTTGAGGATGTTGGACAATATGGCTCTCTAACGCTACCTCTTCTTTTCTTCTTCTTTTTTTGTTTTCGCTATCAACCCTAATCCCTTTTCTGTCAACCATTTAGACCAACATGTTAGATAGGTTATCTGTTGCTTTTCTTTATCGCTCTTGCTTTGAAATTCTTAAAGCAATATCACAGGCTAAACACCAATTCCCGCACGATCATTGAACTTAAGGTCGAGCCTGTTCAGTACCTAAATAGGTGACCGCTTGTTAATATCAGGTGCTGTAAGCTTTGATATGCCGGTGGTGTAATGGATAATAGCATGGAATTTTTAATCTGAGAGCCATGTTCCAATTGAATCCAATTCTTCTTGTCCTGGCTGTGTTGTTAATTAGCAAGATCTGTATCACTAAATTATCTTTATCTCCAAAAATAATTCTAATAATGATCTAAAAATAATTTCTGGCCTTAAATAACCTACAAGTGGTTGTCAAGGAAACGAATCAATCAATCATTATTTCCTTCAATATGTCCTGTGGCTGTCAGACTCTCCAGGCCCTCTTTCCTCTTTATATTCCGAAGGAATTTAATTGTGTTTTTCTTATTCTAACTATCTTCTTAGTTTATCAATTTTTCTTAAAATTAAGAGGTTATATGTTCATTCCACGGTATATTTCAGCATACTTCTGTAGAATAACTGCTCTTTTTCCTCAGTGAGGAGTTTTTCCAGCATTCATCATCATATCAGAGGACCGAAGCTACACAACATTTCAACCCACTTAAAAAAAAAAAAAAAAAAAAATGAAATCTTCACAGAACTGTGAGGATTCCTGCTTTTTTTAATTTTTTTTATGATACATCACATTTTAGTGTGACATTTCGCTATTCCAATGCAATTCTGTATTTCGGTATCATATTTTTCCGTCCTCTGTTAAAACATTTCCGAGGCATTTAAAATTTTATTACTTTCAGTACTACTTCACCATATTGGTACATGATATTATATCTGGTAATTATTCTTCTATCTAAATACGAAAATGATCTTTGAAAATTATCCATTAATTTGAGGAATAACTCTATTTCTTTACAATACCCATTTTGTCTGATTGTGATTTGTAGCAGTTGGCGTCAGGATGCACTGAAAATGAAATGGAAATTGTATTTGGTTGAAGTAAAACATCTTATTGCTAAATCTCCTACTGTCGAATAGACAGGAAATTCGTTGTCAATGTTGCTGACTAGTTCGTTCTGTTTTCCCTTGAGCGTGTGGCGTGTGGTGTTTACGTGACACGGTTAATGAAACGAATTAGCATTCTTTTCCGATGCTCCTGGCGTCTGCACGTCCGTCTGCACGTCAATGAGAAAATAATTTCTGACCTATTTTTATATCACATTCGCTACGGATCTCCTTCATAGTTTAAAGATTTTAAACATTTATTTTCAGATTTTTTCAGGCAAACTACATTCTATAATTCTACCAATTTTAACTTTCACTGGCGATGAAAACTCGTTAATCACGCTTAATGTGGCGAATCTCACTCTTTCCCTGCGTATTATATTGGTAAGATATACGTTCCATTCGAACAGTGTCATATAGTAATAAAGTGCCGCTGAGACACTTGAGTTTGAATATAGATCGCCCATGTGCAAACACAGGCGATACAACTATTGAATTAATTAGACCACGTGACCATAGAGGAAACGTATATATGGAGGAGGAGTAGCGTGGGTCTAATTGATCGCCATTTCCAGTCTATCCTCTATTACTATACGGATCAGTCTTTCTAATCTATCCTCTATTAATAAACGGACTACTATTCTCTACTCTATTCATTATACTATTTCTCTATTCGCTGTTACCTTTTCGAGCGAGTATTAACCGAGCATGTACTATTAATGCGGGTGTTATTCAAAGGCGTCTGACACCAGTAATGTTCAACGGCATTACTTTAGTTGTATCTGCGATTGCAAAGTCTCTACTACAACGTGCATTACAAAATAGACAACGAGTATTCGTTGACATCACAAATGTGGCCACGAGAGTTTGCTTACATCACAAAAAAATCAGGTATATCAGCGAACCACTCCCTTGTGGAACCGATACCTAATAGGATAATTCCCCGATCACGGCCTGATTAAGATATTCAAGTCTAGTTTTACCTGATATCTTCCTCACATATCCTCATAAACTCTGCTCCTTACCTCTTATCTTGCAGCCCTTTATCTCAAGCGAATGTATATTACTGCAAAAACTGATCTGCGAATCAGATATTGTTTCTTATCAAGATATGCAAACAGCATTTGCGGGTTGATTTCTCAAAACGCTTATGAATAATAACGCTTCCTTTTAGTTAAGATTTTTTTAAATCAATTGAAAAACTTTAGATGTAATCGGAAGCTCAATTCTAAACAGGGAAAAAGGGAGAAGTATCTACTCTGAGGAGTTGTTGCTAACCTATCAACTCCTATTGAGGAAAAATAAATAAATCATATGTAAAAATTAAAAGATTAGACGGAGACGTTCGAAGAATAAATTTGACGTAGACTTAGAAGAAAGAGGATACTTAAACCTAAACACAAAACAAGGCATAGATCACTAGTCTTGTCCAAAAGGCAGGGGAGGAGTATGAACCTAGTGGTTTCATTGTTAATTTTTATTTATTTTTTTAGCAGCATCTTAGCACCTCTATCTGTTATTTAATGCCGAAATCTAAATATTTTATAAGAAATTTTATTTATCTTATTTTTTTGGAAATGATGATTTTAGTGATCCTTGCTCTGATAGCCATAAAACAAACTCATCATGTAGGTGACTCTATCTTGTTTTTTTTCTGTCTTCTTTGTATACACTATGTTATGTGAGTTCCAAACTTTTCAAAACCCCTTTTCCTCATCATAGGTACTGGAAATTTCTACTGTATATTTATTCCCCGTATGGGTCCGTTTTCTTTTTATTTAACTGAAAACATTGCCATTGCTCACTTTTTACGCCAGTGATATCCTTATCCTCCTTCTGTTGAACTACGCCTCTGTTGCCTCAATAGTCATTTTCAACTATGAGAAGATTCTTCAGCATTCATTGTCATCAAGGGTCATTAGTATTATATCGAAGTTCAACACATTTTCTGTGTTTTACGGATATTTTCCTGCTACTTAATACTTCAAATAGTATTCTGAAGGTATTTTATCCTATTCCAAAGCGACTTCGGATTTCGGTGTCATATTTCCAGTCATCTGTTAATAACTCTCCTATCTATATATAAAATTCCGTGACTTCTGTTATTCCGTCACACTCTCTAAAATCCGTACATATGGACCGATCTAAATGAAATTTTGGAGAGAAATACATACCGACAAGGATGTATAAAGTACAGTTGGATTTACTAGGGTGCATAATTTAGTACAAAAAATAAAACTATTTAATGATTAAAATATCAAATACTTAATAAAATTCATTATTGTTTTTATACATATTTTCTTTAAGTTTAAATATATACAAGAATCCAGTTTCCAGTTCGCCCTGCCTTTGCGAGAACTATAATCAAATCAGAAGGCCAAACGCTTCAGAAGGCGGGATTTGGCTCCAGAAAGAATTATTTACGCATGACCAGTTGTATGTTGCGTGCTCAAGAGTAAGAATTTCTAGGAATTCATTTTCGCTGTTAAAAAAAAAAAAAGGGAAATAATGAAATGTACTTTAAAATTATTGTTTACCGAGACGTCCTATAAAATTAAATTAAAATCAAGAAATTATTAAACCGCGACGTAGGCATTTTGCCGAAGTATTTTTCCAAACATATCAGCTTAATCAGATTTCATCGATTAATTTGCGAAAGTGAAGGAAGCAATATAAATCTTGATAAAAATGTTAGCGATAAATTTAACAATACCAAAAAAGGTGAGGATATAAACACACTGACGCGTGTTGCAGAAACTATTGTATAGTTAAACTTTTATAAACTTTTGATTTTAGAATCTTCAATTATAAGTTGTGGCTGACTCATGTTTCTTTTTTCTTTTGCCGACAATAATTCAATGCCTTGTCAGTGTCGATGTTTACTTTCCTTGTCGCTTTCATTTAGTACTTAGTCTAGATGTACTTTCTGTATCTGCCATCAATTCGGTGTATTCTGTATACCTTAGGATTAGCGATATCAAATAAGATAAGTATAGTCATTCACCGACTTCGCAAATATCTCATCACGGAGCAAAAAAAATCCATTTACTCAGCTTAAGCCTGTCTAATAAATCCCACAATAGTATGGATTTTCTTTTTTCAATTTATAACCGTTGATGAATCTGCCAAAAACCTTTGAAGGATGATATGATGATAGATTGTTAAACATCAAAGATTTCTGCTGCTAGACATTGTGCACTAATGTTACACTTCTTACTCATTGAGTATTAGTTCATTTGAGTATAATGCACTATGGTAGTCAGTACAAACAGTTGATTTGCATAGCAAGTACTTTTTTTCCTAATGTTAATTTAAATTTGAAACGGCCAGAATTGACCGGTATACATGACGTTGGAAAAGCTGTCAAGGAACATTTGTTAAAAGAAGACGTCAAAAATCAGACTACATTTAATCGAAACGGTTCTTATGTAATAATGAATTTTCCAGGAAGGTTCACCCTCGAGGTTAGATGTATTTTAGAGTAAGATATAAGAGGCACAGTTTATGAGAAAATTTCAAGATGTGTAGTGATCGGGGAAACGTTCGTTTGGGAGACGTTTTCGTAAGTACAGAAAACTTTATTAAATCTGTGGTCACATATTGTTGTAGCTGATATCTTCACATGCAACACTAACAATAGTGAATATTTCTGAAATTACATGGAACAATCTTACAACTGTTTATAAGAATAGCGTTGGCTTATTTTTATAGAAGTTAGTTATAATACTGTTGTAATCCGAATACGTTTGACTTCAACATATTGTCGGATGCATATCTTCCAGGATCTAGAGCGTAGATTGGGAATGATTTTGCCAACTGTCCATCAGATAGAATGAGTTAAGTTAAAAAAATAACTACTAAGAACTCATTTTTAAGGTAAATTTGCATAATATTGTATCGAGTTCCCAGCTGGTGGTGCTATAGCATTAGTTCTCATCGATGGCAGTGAATGATGAACAATCTCCTCACAGATGGAGAAGGGACTTTAGCCAACAGAAGTGCATTTCTACAGAATATGATGAGAATACTATGGTCTGATGATGTGAGTAAATAGGAACTTGCAGCAAAATGAAAAACAAGGTTAAGAAATATATATTTAAAGTTACGAAACTACACAGTGAAAATAGACGGTTAAAAGAATTCAGAGGAGATATTAAAGCAAAGAAGGTCAAAGGAACTCGAGGAGTAACTTACGTAACGATCTTTTAGAAATGAATTGCTGTAACTCTGAAGTATATTTAGAAAGCAAAACTTAAAACGAGTTCTAAAAATAATAAGTTGTAGAGAGTCATGATCGCTGAGTTCTGAAGGGACACAACACATAGATGAAGAATCCTTATTCATTTTCCATCATTTTGCCTATCATTAATCCTCAGTAATTGGTCCAGATTTTATTAATTTATTTCCGAAATTTAAAAAAAAAAAAACAGTTGACATATATCTTTATGTCGTAAGTTAGTAAGCGATTTCCTATGAGCTGTAAAATATAGACATACGTACTACTGAGTTTATATTGCTTGCACTCATATAGAACTACTGATTTTTTCCCCGTATCTTTACAAGAAAAACTTTACTTTCCTTAAGAATTCCTTCTTCAAGATTGGTTGCTATAGATAAAATGTTTCGGATAAACAGCCTTCCGAAGGAGACTACCTTATACGGCATTATTCCTGACATTTGATTATCAATTATCTGTATTAAATAATTTACATACGGCTGTATATACGGGAAGCGATGTGTCAATTGTCGCCATTTTTTAAATTTTTACTTTAGCGCATGCGCGTTATTTGTTTTTAATGATTGCAGAGTGTAGTAGGGTCACTTGGGCAACGATTGTGAGAAAAAGAGTCCAATGATGAAATGCACACCGCCAGAAATTTGAAATCAACATGCTGTATTGCTTGGTATGAGCACCGGAATCTCCAATACAAACATTTCAATGTGTTTGGGAGTCAATCTAAGGACATTGCAGAAGATTCGGAAATAACTGATTAAGTTTAATGGTGATTACGAAGGTACCGCAGTTCGGAAAACACAGACTGATCATTCTGATGAGGAAATAACTCCCGAATTTGTTGATGATAGACTCCGACTAAACACAGAGGGCTACATCATATGCCTTGAGGAAGTTATGCTGACAAGGTTCAAGAGGGTGACTGATGGAAGACCCTTTATCTGACAATGTACCATGTCACACAAACAGGAGAACTCTGAAATGTCTGTCTGATAATTTCTGCGACCATATCACTTCTTACATCGGGCCACCTATCTCCTCAGACTACAACATTCTTAATTATTCTGTGGTGAGCAAGAAAATAATAAAACTCCTTGTAGCACCAACGATGAAACAAACGCAAGAATTATTTTGCAGCATTCACCAACCTAAACAATGAGTTCGTCCAGAAAATTTGAGGAGATTCCGGTGAAGGCCGTCTTGAAGTCAATGGGGATTTTATTGAATAAGTTTACTCTTTAGTATTTCAAGATATTTTAGTTTAATTTTAGTAAATATATCTATTAAAATGAGATGTCAGTGTTATTTTCATCTTTGCGGAAAGACAATTTATCCATCACGTTCTTTATACGTGACTTCAGTTATTTTGCGAGGTCACCGATGATTATTCCAAAGATTTAAAAAAAAAAAATGAATACGATTTCTTAGGTAGCCTTGACATGATGTTGACTTTCAGCTTAAAGTACTCACCGATGTAACCACGTAAAATCAAAAAAGACATTTTGATTTCTTAATCCAAGTTCGTTCACAAATAATACAGAGAGCCGAAAAAGACTAGACGGTATATAACAGTCAATGAGATGATTACAACCGAAAAACGTTGCTGTCTGTCTGGATAAATCGATTTATATAAAATGATGTGCTCTATAGACTTGCTGATTTACTTAGCCATATCTTTTAGGGATTATTTCGGCTTTGTTAGTGACTTGTCATTTGATACTTAAAAAAATCTAATTTAGCCGGAGCTATAGCAAACATGGTGAATTTAAACTGATAGGAGAACAGGATGTATAAAAAAAAAAGGTCGGACGCTATCTTTGAGTTGACATATTCTCAATGATTTTGTAGTGCAACTTTTGGAAGGAATACAAAAATATGTGTCGTTATCGTGAAACCAACAACTTTATTTATATTTTTGTAGGAAAAACAATCTCCCAAGACATTTAAATTGATATACAATATTCATCTTTAGCAAACCATTAGTTGATGAGGAAGACTTCTTGCAGACGATTAACTTGGTTTTATTAAATTTAGTATAGTATATAATTAGATTTATTTTCCTTTACTATCACTACTATGAATTACATTAATTTTGGGTCTTCAAGTCGAAGTTGAAATTGAAAGAACTTGAGAAAGTAAAATAAATAACAAAAACTAAGGCGTCTTTCTAATTCACTACTGTAACAGAACTAAGAAATTTGTCCGTGAATTTGACCGGAATAAAAATACAAATCCATAGATTATGCAACTAAACATGACTGAATTAAGATATGCTGTATATATATATATATATATATATATATGTGTGTGTGTGTGTGTGTGTGTGTGTATGTGTGTGTGTGTATTTATATATGTGCGTGTGTGTGTTTGTGACTGTGTTTGTGACTGTGTTTGAGTTATTTTCAGATAGAATGTATATGTAAGGACTACAAAATATAAAAAAAAAACAAAAGAAAACGGTTAAATCCATTACATCATGTTTTCAAAATATACAGCACATAAACACACGCGCGCACACGCACACACACATACACACACACACACACACACACATATATATATATATATATATATATTGAATATTACATGCTTAGTTTTTCCTTACCAAACATTTACTCATGGCACACTGCGTCCTTTACATGTTTTGAAAGACATTTCAACCACCTCATAAATATTCATGAAATTTCTCAAATTTAAAAGCCTTGATAAACTTATGACATCATTGGTTTTGTATATTAAATACGTAAAACATAGTAAACCTTTATATTTTCCTTAATAAAGTCACTCATAATACGAAAAGCTTCGAATAAGCATAGTGTTTCCTTTTAAAGCAGTATAAAGATTAAGATAGTTTCAAAGTTGTAGCGTTACAATTTAATTCCGGTGATCAATAAAAGTGTTATTCACAGACTTATAAAATTTATAATTTTATCAAGCTTTACACACTGTATTTGGACATGATGGAACCCACACGCACATTATTACCAAATTGTTGTGCCATCAACGAAGACATTCATTGACTTCTAAGGGAAATTATACTGAATCATTTTTTTATATTATGATGTAATATATTATAAGGTGAATTAGTGTGCTTTTTAGGAAACAATGCAAAATTAAATCATTTTGTTTCATAATGTCTACCCAGCTCTATTATGTTGTTATATGGACTATTTTTTTCTTAATCATCGTCTAACGAATCTTATTCATTGAGATCCCATTTTTTTATACTTTTACAATTCTATACACAGCTTTAACTTATCGAATGCAGTTAAGAAATTCCATATATTACTGGTAGCAATTCATAATTAGTATTCTGGCTTGAATCTATTTTCCATTCAGTGTATCGAATAAAAAATAACTTTCTTTGACATATTTTTCAAATAATAAAAAATTGTTGTCATTTTCTAAGTAAATACCTGCGGAAATCATGTATTTCTGTATATTTTTCAGACGATAGATAAAACTAAATGCTCAGAAGTTGGTAAAAAACAACAGAAGTTGTGGTTTCATTTCTTAACACATCAAAACCCATATTGCATATCGAGTGCAATCTTGATTTCGTAAAGAAATGGGAAAAATCTACCTGTCATAATACATCTTCATCATATTGATGTTTTCGCTGATATTTCGATATGAATAACATACATTCATAATACAGACAAAACGTAGATAATATCAACTAATGTCTGAAATATATATTAATTGATATTTTGTACACGCAGTTTTCATTTCATAGTTTTATATATATTCTATACCTATTTTCAGGGAACAAGTTAAGACGGTCTACATTCATTACATCGACCAGTACAGATCATTACAGTTATAGCCATGTAGCCATGGAATGTACACATTCACATCCTCAATGTTTTCGTAGGTATAAAATGTCACAAGGTAACATATTCACTAGAACAGTTTCATTGTGGAACGACCTGCCTAGAGGATTGTTCCACGATTATTACAATTTTAAATTCTTCAAATCTTCGGTCAATCTTTATCTATTCGATATATCCTCATAACATGTAGCTCTTACTCTCTACTCTCACAGCATTACAAAAATCCCACTTAATAAGCCTCTATCTTTACCGGCTCTTGGTTTTGTATTGCATGAACTACAGTATTGAATTTCAACAGATTTCTCGGCAGTAACCTAAAAATAATATTATACGACCGAAAATGATTAAGATACAAGAAATCATCACTTAGTTGACTTCTAATTTCACATCAAAATTCTATCTCCAATATTTATACTTTGGGCGATAATTTCGAAATAGGATTTCAGAAATACATTATTAATAGATCTAATATTCATGGTGAAATTCGGGCCAGGTGATCTAACTGGCTAACTAACAAATCATTAAAAATATCTTTCAGGCTTTTGTCCATCGCTGAAGCCCAGTGCCATGTTTTCGAAATTTTTCGGAAATACTTTCCTTCATATATAACTAAGTCAGCAAATTCCGCTAAGAAACTATTTTCGGGGCAAAAAGAATCAATATTTAAAAGCCGGGTCGAAAGCTTTCACAACAATTCAAGATCAAATGTCAGTAAAAATAGTTCATATCAATTGCAGAAGACACGCTGTTGTCGGTTGCAAATATCTGGCAGCACAAAAAATATTTTCTTATGAGATTCTTTCTAATATACGGGGACATTGCTAAAATTTCTTATTCTAAATAGGTGGAGGTTCATAAATATAATCTTAATAACTGCTTAGTCACGCGGCCCTTTTTGGATGTGGATCGTAATGAGAGACTTTCAATTGCACTTCATAAAAACAACCCCCCCAAAAACAAACACAAATAATTAAAATAAATATTTACCCTGATGCTGATTACTTCTTTTAAATGTCGAAAGGAGAGTTCATTTTATCTTAATCCGAATAATGAATATCTTAGAAACTGTGAAATCCATCGATAATCCAATTACTCATTGCTGCCATATATGGTCTGGTGCGCCTTCTGTTTCCTCGGAGTTCTTGAGAAGATCCAGAGACAGATATGTAATGTAATTGGCCCTGATCTGGCTTCTCGTCTACAGTTGTTCTCTCACAGACGCGCCGTCGCCTCTCTATGTCTTTTTTACAAATACTTTCACGGTAATTGCTCCGATGAGCTGCTTTCACTGGTTCGCAGACTTCATGAATTTAAGCGCCCTACGAGGCTGGCATCCCGCTCTCATCCTTTTACTGTAGAACCTTTTAAATGAAGCCGTCTCTTCTACTCCAATAGCTTCATACATTGCACCTCTCGTCTGTGGAAAACCCTTCCCAATTACTGTTTCCCTGAGAGCTATAATCTCCAACTATTCAAATGTGATGTCGATCGACATCACCAGTTACCTTGATCTACACACTATCCTTCTCTTCATCCTTTCTTCTTTCACTCCTATCTGTTCTCGCTTCAAATCTTCTGCAACCCCCTGCATCCTAGTGACTTCACGCCTTGCTCGGAGCGTAATGCTTAAAAAAAACAACAAAAAAAAACAACAATCTATTGGACAGTTCCTTATTAATTCAATGGAAAAACTTAGGTTATATTTCTTTTTTCGAGAAAGCAACACGCCAATAAAATGACGTTGGGATACAAATATATGATCATCAAATAACTGCTATTTAGTTATATCTAGAAAGCAGAGTTGTGGTTGAGCTGTGGTATAATTAAAAGCGCATCTGAATGAGAAAAAAAGAGTGGCGAGTTCGAAATCCAGTCGATTTCCTTTTATTCAACTGCGTGCAAATACTCTTAGTAATGGTCTGAAAACATCTAACTGTGGTTGAATAGCACTACACGCTCGTCCGTCCAGCCTTGATTGGTGACTAATCAAGAGAAAGAAAACTTTGAATTTAAGCCAACCAGGAGAATTTTAGTGTCTATCACGCTATCTAACCCAGACACACGATTATGGATATAGTTACAGTATGTGTACTGCACTTACTGTCCAAATGGTTTATTGGACTCGAGATCCGAAGACGGATTGGAATCGCTAAGGATTCATTCTAAAAGCTGGGCACAGTACTGCGAGACAGGAGCATATCTTTAGAGATAAAGAAAAGAATACTGAGCTGCTATATGATATCTGTCCTCCTATACGGCAGCGAATGTTGGACAGTCTTCTCAAACATGAAGAAGTGGCTCAAGGGAGCGGAGAAGAGGTTCTACAAAAGGAGGCTAAGGTTATCATAGAGCGAGCGTGTGAACAACTATGAGGTCTTGGAAAGGATGCAAACAAGGAGGAAGCTTATACTTAACATAAGGAAGATGCAGATGAAATATCTGGGACACGAAATGGGAAAGGATGTTCTGGAGAATTTAATACTCACCAGTCTCATAGAGGAAAAAAACACAAGGGAAAGAAAGTCAAGACATACATGGCGGGCTTAAGCAAGTGGATGTCAGAACGTGGTCTGAGGGATTTGGCAGAGACATGAAACATATTGAGAGCCACAAGGAATAGGGGGAAGTGTAGAGTCATGATCACCTTCGACCTGAAAGGACACGGCACATAAAAACAATGAAAAGATCATGATCGGAACTGAGCGGAAATTATAGAATTATTGTTTGATCAAATGCTCACTCTTCAAGGCACCTCTACGACATTAACCTTAGAAAGTCAAATATGTCTGTAAGCGTGCACCTGTGCGCAGGAATATTCATTTATTCTTTAGAGAGGTGATGTAGCCTAAAGAAGGTTTCGAAAACGAGAACATTACGCCATGCATAATTCTATTTAATGCAGATAAGCACATATTATTTATGCAAAAACAGCAACATTCTAAAGGTAGATCGAATTCTCTGATTTAAAGACAAAAAAACGTAGATTTAGGAGATCTATATAATCTTACGTGACTTCAAACGGACTAAGTTCAATCTAATGAACTCATCTGGGTTGGGAAATTAGTAATCTACCCTGACTTACCACTTCGACTTCAAACACTTTCTTATCACCATAGCGTGGCTTCCTTGTGTCTTTTCTATAAATATTTATATGGTGATTGTTATATTGAGGTTTCCTCTTTGCAAACACCGCCCTTTAAACTTAGCTGCGGTAAGAGATTGTCAGAGGTCGCATCGCTGTAAGGTGAAAATAACTAGATGTAAGCGTAAGTTACATTCCTACAGCTTATTCCGCCTTCTTCCTTAGCCGTCAAACTACTTCTTCTGGTTACATATCTTCAGCATATGGTTGATTATGGCCCTCCAAACTTTTCTGTTTTTTTTAGCTCTTTCTAAGTTTTGTTATTTTGCTGCCTCCTCTATTGCCTGTTCTTCCAACGATTTATACAAGCTCAGGGTGTAAGTTACATACCGCTTCTCACAGTCTCGCTGACGTTCTTCATGTAACAAATATCCAAACCACTCTTTCACTGCAAATTAAGCTACGATCATCAAAAATTTGATTGCAAAAACAGTCGCCATCTTTTGCCTTTCTAAATAGTGTTTTTATCGTCATTTCCCTCCGCTAAATTTTCTGTCCTTTTCTTTTTTTTTCCTCTCAGTAATTCTTTCCATCTTGTTAGCGTTTTCACCTCGTTTATAATTTATTTCGTGAATATCTCTATATA
Organism: Acanthosepion pharaonis; assembly: GCA_903632075.3. NCBI lineage: Eukaryota > Metazoa > Mollusca > Cephalopoda > Sepiida > Sepiidae > Acanthosepion > Acanthosepion pharaonis. The sequence goes on along the minus strand of CAHIKZ030003056.1, from coordinate 125,389 downwards.
TTCCTCTCTTCAGACCGAAATCTTTTAGTAAATGGAGTTACGGGTATATCAGTGAGGGGAAATTGTTACATTGTTTATTAAAAGATTTCGGTTTGAAGAGATGAATACATGGAGATATCCTCGAAATAAATAATAAACGAAATGAATCTTTAAGGTTTCTTTTTGATTATATATAACTGGGACGGCCAGAACGATATGCGGTTTGAGGTCAAAATTTCCATTTTGCAAGTCGGCATAGCAATCACGAGCGGTTCTTCATCTATCTTATGCTGTCCACAAATGTCGCGAGCAGGTTTTGTAGCCTTAGAAACTTGATTAAAGCAAAAGACAGACGATGTCGAAAACGCTCATTGTTCTTAAATTGATATTATATTTTAATGACCTCAAAACACACGGAAATTAAATTGACTCGGTAAAAAACAAACAAAATTGATTACAAAATGATTCCAAAAGACAATTCTAAAAAAAAAGAAAAAAAAAAGAATAAAAACACAATAGATTCAAAAATTAAAAAAAAACGGCGGATATATATATATATATATATATATATATATATATATATATATATATATATATATATAAGGACAAAAGGAAAACTTATCTTAGTTGACACGTTTAGACCTCTGATGGAATTTATCAAGGGAAATGCAACGCTTTTATTTTTCAAGAAATATGCATAAACAAAGTAAAAATATTCGTATGTTTTAAAAACATTTTTAAAATCTAAGACAATCTTATAAATATGTATCATGTTAACGGAAAATTGTAGCTAAATTATGGAGTATGTTATGTGTCGTACATTAATGTCTAATAAACGAAATTGAGTAAATAATGTTGTTAACATTTTTATCAACTATATATTTAATTTATATTTGTGATGGACAAAATTATGGTCGTATATCTTAAATAAAATAAGGTTATGTGTTCAAGAGATTTCTTTTAATTTATTACAGTTTTAGAGTAATGTATGCTTGCTTGGATAAAAACAGAGTAATTCTTCAAAAATGGAGATATTTGAATATATACATATTCCTTCCCCGAAAGATACTAGTATAAAAACTTTGTTTTGAATAAGCAAATGTCTAGTAATATCTAACACACAGTAACTTCATGTGACCTATTGACTTTATTGCATTTCATGGAGGGAAAGGATTAAAAATATAATGTATATATACACGTTACTAAATAAAATTTCTACACTTGCCTCAAGGAACGGAACCTGTTGGTATAAGCAAATTGATTCTTGCCTTGTCTAAAATACTGCAAAGCTCTTCTAAGAACTGAACCCTCTCAGTCATAGCTGGGACAATGGCATTAAGCTTGATTTCAATGTTATAGCGGCTAAAATTAAAATAGACTATTGAATCTCTAAACTTTACAAACAACAGGTATTTATAATATAAGCGGGTAAATAAAAAAAAAATAATAGGTGTGGACTAAATATTACGTTATTATAAAGGTGAATTTATTTATATACACACGTTATAATCGAGTACAGTAATATTGGATTGAATGTGTGTATAAATATATAATTGTTGCATATTATAATATTCGTAAAATCTATTTTTCAATCGCTTTTAGTCGGGCTCTATGTATCTGAGTAGGTTTTTGCATTTATCGATACATGTAGACATAAATTCGGACATCGTTTTCACGTTAGTTGTTTTTAGATTTTTTTAGAATACAATAATGTTCCCCAACAAACACAAGTTACCTCTCTCCCCCTTTCTGTTGTATGGTTTAGCTTTCCCAGTTATCTCCCATCTAATTGTTTTGTTCATACGGTTGTTTATTAATCTCAAACATTCTTTGAAAGTGTTGTGCATTTTTCGTATTTGATATTGCTATGTATCATTTTGTGGTAGTAAAAACGTGATTTCCAGCTGTGCATGGAAAGTAAAATTTAACATTATCGTCTGAACTGATCCTAGCTCTGTATATTATGCATTCAAACATGCACTGGCTATTTAATGGGCAGATTAAGTTTTTACGGCAGTTGCTTTGACTATTAGTTGGATTATATTTATTTTTAATTTTATTTTTGGGGTTGAGGGCCTGTTTAATACATTATTATTACGTTGGAATATGTAATCATCTACGTTTTTGTACTGATATAGCTTAATAGCCTAATTTCATTTTCTTTGAAAATCTTTTTTAGTGTTGGAGAATGACCAAAGTTTTTGTGAATTAAATTCAAGAAGCCTCAACCTACATTGGTTTTGACATTACGGTGGTATGGTGGGTTGAACCATCTTATATTAAGTTTGCGTTGTTTAATCTTATTTTTACGCTAGTCTTATTTCTCATTACATACTCCAATCTCAAATTATGGTTGTTGCTTTCAAGCGCTTTGTTATATCTAGATTTATTATCATCGAATATTTCTTTGTTACTGGACTGAGGTACTAACCTATATTGTTCCGATTTGTGAAAATTGCCAAGTACCCTTTTAGGGAGGTTATCTCTCGAGGTACATGTGGTTGTATAAATCCTTAGTATATCGGTTGTACATGCCTTTAATCAGGTCAAATGTAACGCCTAGGAAATTGATCATTTTAGCTTTGGTATTGGTGGTAATGTTTAGTACATGGTCATAATGATTTTGGTTACGTACTTACTCATACGGTCTGTTTGTCTAGGTCACGGTTTAGAGAAGGAGAATTATACAATCTTCTCTGTATCTACCGTTGTTTATTTTTATACGAGAGATAAATCTTAGTCTGCATAGTAACAGTATCCCGACAAGTTCATATGCTTCGCATAATCATGCGCTACCATGTGAACACAGAGATCTTGGTGATCATTCTTAGTCCATAGAGTTCGGTCGTGGTAAAAAAATAATTCTTATGATGTTTTCTTCTTGGTTGGAGATATGGCAGTTGTTTTTTGTTAAATAAATAGCAGCCATCAGTAGATCTTCGGTGATCGATAGGTAAAAGTCACACTTATCGAAATGTAAAAAAACGCATTCTTTTTCTTATTTATATTATTGAACCATTCAACATTTCCGGGTGTATTTCGCCACTGGTTGATAACTAAAGTGTTTTTAGCAGACTTACACGTACTTTCCATAATAGTTTTGCTGATAATATTAAAGTTGTTTTTAGAAGTCTTCAGTAATCGGTATTGCGGGATATTTAGTAAATTCTCATTGTCCCTTTAATCGAGACGAAAGCCTGTTGTTTGTAAAGATTAGAGATTCAATCGTCTATTTTAAGTTTAACCGCTTATAACTTTGAAATCAAGCTTAACACCATTGTCTCCAGAATTCATCCTCTCGACGACTATTCCTTAAATTGCACAAAAAATTAAAACAGTCACTAGTTAAAAATGGCTTTCCTAACCGCCTTATAGGCCAACAAATTAGACTATTTCTTCCCATCAAATTTATAGAATTATATATTTCTGTAGTGATGGATTTGTAATATAACTCTGCGTCGATGTAATAGTGGCTATCAGTCTCATCCGATTTGTTAATTATCTCATTGTATTTCTTGATCTAATCCATGACTTTTCGCATTATATGTTGTATGACGTTGGTATGATTGTTAAATTTGATATTGTTTATCATAAAAAATAACTCTGTTTCGATAGAAGTTTGTCGAGTGGTGGAGTTTCTTGTGATTTGAAACCATAAGATTCTCAGCTATATTCACTCACTTCACTTTATTTCGGAGGAAGAAATATATTCATACGTACATGCAAGTATATGTGAGCGTATGTATATTTGTGAATTTTCCCATATGTATATATATATATATATTAATATATATATATATATATATATATATATATATATATATATGTCGTGCGCCAACGGCTTAAGTGTAAAATCTCCGACTGACGCCAAATCAGTCTGGTTTCAGACATACCGAGGGGCAACCTGATGTCTAGCCAAACTGATGACCTGTGATACAGCGAAACAGTCTGTTTGTGGATGACAATATATATATATATATATATATATATATATATATATATATATATATATATATATATGCGTACTTTATCTCAAAACACAAAAGAAAATCTTGAAATTCTGCTATTTATGCAACATTTTGATAATCACAGGAAACCTCTTTAATCAGAAATATTTAATGCCTATTAAAACTTAGACATTTTCTGTGGGATTTCACAAATATTTTTGGGGTGTAATCCTCAAGATATATTTGGATTACATAACAAACACAGACAGACACACATTCATTTAAATATATATATATATATATATATATATATATATATATATATATATATATATATATATAGTTAGTTAGTTAGTTAGTTAGTTAGTTTATGCAAAACTAGGTAATCCGTATGAGTAGACTCATGGAGGATGATATCCAGAGAGCTCAATGTAAATTCAGAGGAAATAAATTTGAATAAAAACAGACCACTTTATGGTTCCATGTAATAAATTATTTCACCCCAGGCCTTTTAAAGGGCTCTGGATCATCAGACTTTTACTTCCAAAGTTTGAAATGAAAAAAAATATATATATATATATATATATATATATATATATATATATATATATATATATATATATATGTATGTATGTATGTATGTGCATACACACACGCATATATACTGACAGAGAGACGAGAAAGAAAAAGATAAAGAGATTAGTTTTAAAGGAGGTGATATTGTGCAGTACTGAGAGCACAACTTATTGAAATTTCTGCCAAAAAAGTAATGTTATTCATTTTAATATTCCTGAATGACATCATCACTCACCTATTAGAGTATTACATCCACCCACAAATTCCTACAGATTTTAAAAACGACTCAACTTAACCAAAATATCGTAGCGGCAGATGACGTCGAAAATTCATTAACAGACGCCCCCATAGATCATACCATTGACATTATCCTCAATTCTGTGTATACTAATAATTCTATTACTGCGGCTACCATCAAATCATTTATACTCAAAAAATGACTACATGCATGCACAAGTAAATTCCAATTCTATGGTCATAATGGCAACTTAATTTACACTTAAACTAATGGTGTTGTTATGGGAAATCCACTTGGCCCATGCTTCTCCAATTATTACATATTTCATGTAGAAAATATGATGTTTAAACAGGTTTGCAAATAACACTAATGAAATCGATACTCTCAAGACTACATTCGAAAAAAAAAATACGTCCTTAAATTTACCAAAGAAATTAGCCAAAACCTAAACTCCATTATTCGACATTCTCGTAGAATATAGTAACAACATTTTATCACATCATTATACAAAAAAAAACATTAGCAGAAACCCTTGCCACCTTAACGTTAAATGTGAATACCCACTTAGATACAAAATATCAGTGATAAAAAAACATTCCTAAAAAGAGCACTCCAGAATTCATCCTCTCGACTACTCTTCCTTAAAGAACACAAAAATTTTAAACAGACACTAGTTAACAATAGCATTCCTAATCACTTTATAGGTTACCAAATTAAACTAAAATAAAGAACGACGATAATGAACACGCAGTTAAAAATAACATTAATATTTTATACAAAATGTAAACGCACTTCAGTGACAAACAAGTTGAAATTTTACTTAAAATATATTTTATTAAAATATTATGAAGAAATACACTACCCCAATTGACCCGGACAGATAAATCAAATTAATTATCTACAACAAAAATTTTAAAACAGCTAACTTTATCCTCAAAGGTAATAAAAACTAGCAATATCAAAATTACAACTAACGAACATTATCTGTGAGTTCAAATGCCCCTTTAGTAACCGTGTTCCTGAAGAAATCGAATGCATATTTGCATCGATCACACAACAACATACATATTCTGACGTCCTATGTTACACATGTCTGACCACAGCTCTATTAGAATCCATGCACACTCATAAACAAATTTACTAAACTCATTCCGAGACATACTAGTAGAATTCAAAAATAATAACCTTATGCACATGTAAAAAAGATTAAAAATAATGGAAGCATTGACAAGAAAAAAGAAATATTTTAACACTTGATAATATTAACATCGTCACAATGTGCTGTGTTCGGAAAATAAAACATCCCTGTCAGTGTATAAACATACACACAACCCACACACCTAATTAAAAACATATATTCTATTTTTATTTGATAATGGCTAAAATTATAGCCGAAAGATCTCGTAATTATACAATATTTGGACAGTTTCTGCGCACACTCTGTCGAACACAAGAAAAATTAAATACATGTTTAAACGTAACAACCTGTCTCTCGTCCTTAAAAACATGTGTTTATATATATATATATATATATATATATATATATATATATATATATATGTAGATAGTTTTGGGGATTTACGTAAAACATTATAGTAATTCATCGAGTCTAGAAGAATCCTCAACAGAGTGCAGAAAGCACTGGACGGCCGTTTTGTCCTATTTTTGGGACTCATCTGCAGTACGCATCCATTACCGAAGTTTGAACCCGAACTGTTTTGATACAATATACGATGGTCATTCAATAAATAAGGTGAAATTTTCGGTATAAGGAGAGGGGATGTGTCTCTGTTTAGTGTTTGTGTGTGTTTGTGTTATTTGGTTCTTAGGAAGTGTGTGATTATGATATGTGTAAGCATGTATATTTCTGTGGGTGTGTGTTATCATTTGGCTCATGAGGGAGTGAGTGAGTATGATGTGTGTAAGAGTGTATTTTCGTGTGGGTGTGGTATAAGTGTGAGGCCTCAACACCTCTGTAAGCATGTCTGTCTTGTGTGAGTGGGAAATGTAGGTAGGTTTTGATTTATAGTGTTATATATTAGTACTATCTATATTGTTAAATTTATGGTTTAGCCCGGCTGGATATTGTGTTTTTAGACGTTGTATCCACTTATTTTCATGGAACTCTAAAATTCTTCTAATGTTATCTGCTCTGAACTTTTCTATTCTCTCAATGATAGTGAATTTGGCATGGGTTTTGAAATCGTGTTTTTCTTGGCGGAAATGTTGTTCTACAAGTAATAATTTTTCATGAGGACTTAATTCGATTGCGATAATTATTAATTCTGTAGTGAAAGGGCCATTCAGATTTTCCTACATATTGTTTCTGGCATAGTGTGCATTCTAGGAGGTAAATTATGTTATGACTTCTACAGTTACAATCGTGGTAGATTTTGAAAGTAGATTTAATGTCTAAGCTAGTGAATGTATTCGTGTGTTTAATATGGTTGCAGCATAAACTTCTTTTTTGTTGTTACATGGTTGGGAAAAATCCTGTTGTTTTTTGTTCCTAGTTATATATATATATATATATATATATATATATATATATATATATATATATATATATAAACACACATATAAAATATATATATATATATATATATATATATATATATATATATATATATATATATATGTCGTGTTCTCTTTTAAACCGTTCAAAATTTGATAATGTATGATTTTTATTTTAAAGACACAAGAAGCATACATTTTATTTCAATTAGTTCTATTTTGTTGTCTGTTTCCATGTCTTTTGTACACTTTAACTTTCTGGTAAACTTTTGTGAAAAAATAACGTGAATTCTCAGTATTTTTTAGTTTGTTCGTGGTCTGGTTCGATGCCAGTGCATATGATATAATTGTCCTGCTTTAAATCGTGTTTATATTTCAACATGGTCGACTGATTTATCTGCCAGTAGAAATCTTTATAAAACCAAACAAGGAATATACCTGCCGATAATAAAATAGTAGAGAGGAAAATGTTTGGGAATCTATCGATCTTTGAGTGGTGTGGCTGAATCCAAAGATCGCAATTATATTTTTCGGCCGCACCGGGAAAAAATATCAAATTAATTGTGATCAGCATTTTGCAGAAGAATCTCGTTATTTGCACTGTGGAATTTAAAATATCACAAATTTACCTGACAGGTCGTATCTGAATATGTGCTTATCTAAGCAGAATTTCAAATTAAAATGTAATTTTAATGTATTTTTTTAAATTATAATAATTTCTATGCATTTTTTTTAAATGTTTATATAATATAGTATATATTTTCTTTCATCTAAAATGTATATGAAAAAACCAAAATTGTTAAAACAAAAATAAAATAAAATATTGTTAATATTGGTCTGATAAATATTCTTCGCATATCAAAATTGTAATTTAAATTGCTGGTATATTTTTTTTTGAATTTCATATATATATATACAAACGTAATAAATACATATATATACACAAACACTATATATCCGAAAATTGTCGTAATATTTTATTTTTAATGTCACGCATGCGCGTTGGTTGTTTTTGATTTTGTAGACAGTAGGTTAATTTGGGAGAAATGGAGATCTGTACCGCAATTTTCTCTTCCAGAAATTTGGAAACATCATTTTGTAATGCTTGGCATTACCGCCAGAAAATCCAATATGAATATTTCAGAGGGTTTTGGTGTCAATATGAAGATATTGCAGAGGACTCAGAAAGAGTCTGATGTGTCTAAGGGTGGTTACGAAGGTGTTTGGATAGGTCACTAGTGATGGTCATGTTAAGCCTACATTCATCATCGCACATGACATCAGTTCCAACATGCCGGCTTATATCAAGTGCTTTGATAGGTAGTACTTGCTGGAAGACAAAATTAACTGACAGCCTGATTCTGCAACATGCGAACTAGCATTCCATTAATCCAGCCCTGGTTCCCAGCCAATTTCTGCGACAGCGTCACCCCTACATCTGACCACGTAACGCCCAGAATGCAAACCCATTGATTATTATGTGAGGGTCGAAGTTGAGCGGGACATCAACAAAACTTCTAGTAGACCCACAGGAACCGAAGGCAAGAAATATGACAGTATTAACGAAAATAGAAAGGAGATCGTCCAGAAGAGTTGCAGGAGATTCCAATGTCGTCTGGAGGCCATGTTTGAAGATGGCGATTTCATTGAATAAATTTGCTATTTAGTATTTAAAGTTATTGTTCTATGATTTTGGAAAATATATCTCTTTAATTGAAATATCTTTTCATTTTTGCGTAACTGAGACAACAATTTATCCATCGTCAGCTCTATTTATGTATGTGTATTCATCAATTTGAACTCGTACTTATTAAGCAGTATATTTATTTGTTTTCGTCTAATGGCCTGAATATTCAATTTATATACTGTTTAATAAGTAAACGAAACGTCTACTCAAATCCAAGTTTTAAATAAAATAAGGTTTAAAGTGAGTAAAATCTGTCGGATTAATAAATAAAACAGTCCAAACTTTTGCTACATGCAAACCTCAGGACTGGTGATTTCATCTAGCATGAAACAGTCTGTCGCCTCAGTGTATTGAGTTCAATACTCATTTCAAATTTACGTAAGATGTATCTCTGATATTTTTTATCCCATAACTATAGCACACATTAAAAGAATATTTCTCATATATATATATATATATATATATATATATATATATATATTGGACACTCTCGTAGATACCGACGTATGATTATACGACTGCTTCATGGATTTTTTGTTTTTCTCTCGTATGTGGCACTTCAGTCCCTCTATTGACCTGTGGGGAAAGTCACATATTGTGCAGAACATAGCCACAGTAACATCTGCTGACGCATTTCCCGTTTTCTCGTTTGTCTCGCAATCCCACGGATTACGAAATCTATATATATTGAATGTTATTTTACATTTGTACAATGTTGTTTAATTACCAAACGTATTTATTTGTTTACGGTTTTTATTTGTTCTGTGACGTCTTCGCCGCGGCGCCAGCTGTTCGCTCCTCGCTGCTCCGTCCGGGTGTCGCTGCTCCAAGCGTGACGTTCTAACCCTTTTGTGATTCGGGTAGGAATCTGGTTAGATTTGATATCAGCCTCGCCGTTCCCAACCTGCTTCCAACGCCTGGTTACCAGGGTAACTGCACTGATCTCCAGTCTGCCTACCCACGTTGTGAATTGATCTTAGACAGACGAGATCAAACAGGGGTTGGGGCCGTAATGCAAATTGAGTTCAACGGGTGTGATAACACACAAATATGCATAAAAAAAATAAAATGAAAACTCAAAAAGTTCAAAGTATCAAAGAAAATGGTAACAAACTTTTTATGTCTAGTTGTTCGGTACATAGGACTGTGTCTATCTCCCGACCCGTTCTGTGGATTGTGGCACGACGCTTTTTCCTTGCAAATTTTAACGCTTCAAGTTGTCTGCTCTCTAAGAAATTTGTGTTTCGGTGTGTCTTTGGACGAAAGTCGAAAAACTTATTTCTGTGGTCTGGTTCTAAGTCGCTCTTCAAAATAATTGTTCTTGGTTGAAGAAGAGTCCAAAATTTTGCGTGAATCTTGGTCAGCTATCTTGAGGCGGTTTCAACTACTGGGCGAACTCATCTCTGCCGTCGGTGCCAAAACTCGGCACTCAGGGCCAAACGAACTAGCCTCTTCTCTGCCCGCTTGGGGCGAACGAACTACTGGGCACTCATCTCTGCCGTCCGGGGCTGAACTGATTTCTGTCTGGTTGGGCTTCGCTTTTTATTGACGCCGTCAAAAACCGGGGTGGGTCTGTTTGGCGTCAGGGGTTCTTCGATAATTCTAAATACATATCCACCCTTCTTATTTCTGGTTAGGGATTTTCCACTTTTTCCATTTTTGGTAACTCTTTTTCACTCCCACTTTCTCACCATGCTTCTGAGGGGCGTGAACTGCCCTCCCCACTTCTTCGTAGCGGCTTCTCATACTTATACTCTGGATAGGGCGTCGACTGATTTTTTCGTGCGTCACGTGACCACTCTCGGCCAATGAGGTCCTGGTCGGGTATCTTTCCTCCTCCTTCGTGCGTCATGTGATCCCATTTGACCAATGACGTCTTAGTCGGGCGTGAACAACCCGTGGCTTTGTTTTGGGAAAAAAATACCTTGCTTAACTAAAAAAAATTATCGTTTTTCAAATCGCCGTTTCATCTATATATATCAAATCGCCAATTCATCAACACCTGGTTTTCCGACATGGTTCAACAAGAATTTTCTCAAGCAGTTTGTCGCCAATTTGGCGTCATGGCCTCAGAAAAAAATATTTCAGTTTCCTTCGGTCTCATGTGTTGATAACAAAATTTTTTTTATTATTCATTTTCCTTCGTCTATTCTGTCAAAAAAAAAAGTTTCATTATCGTCAGTGAAACTACTTTTAGCGGACTGGGGGATTTTAATTTTCCATACCCAGCCAAGACTGCATACTTGTCCTGTGTTTCGTCAATTATCAAAACCTAACGTTTTCAAATGGATTTCTTTTTGGTGACATCTCTTGATAACACAATTCCATTTTTCGCGGATAAGCGGAAATCGGTCAACGATTGTTCGCAGGTGACCTTTATATTTTCTCGTACACCTCCTCGCCCACTCAATCTCATTGTCATTGAAATGAAACTCTTTTCGACATTTGATATCTATCAAAAATAACCCTTTTTCTTTCTTTTTCCCATCTCTCTTAAGCCGTGTGTGTGTGTTCGCCTATGACCCGTCTCGTATTACTTTTTCCTTTCCCTCTTCTTCGTTTTCTCTTTCCTTCTTCCAAATCGCCTGAATGCATAAAATATAAAGAATTTTTGCCAAAAAAGAAAGAATTATTCTTAAAACCTAAAATACATTTCGGCCTTAAATAATCCTCAAAAAAAAAGCAATCATATATTTATAAATATATCTTTCAAATCGCCTGGATGCATGGTGCCACAGTTCTATATTGCAGATCATTTTCTTTTTAATTGCCGTATCATAATTAAATATTAACAAATTATCAGTATCTCAGGGCTTCCGGTTTTTGTAGGCTTTTTCATCGCACCAACGTAAACATGACTTAGTGATCTAGATAACAATAAGCAAAAACACCAAATGTAAGAGAATTGCGTCCAAAAATGAATACAATCAATTATAAGCATAACAAAAATTGTCTTAAATGGAGCAGCAAAGTATTACATAAAACATACTAAATTTTAACACTACAATTAAAAATTAATTTAAAAAAAATAATATTAATTACCTTACTTGCATATCGGTAAAAATTATCTTGAAGCTACGATGTGAATTCACAACACATCTATAGATAAGCTACCCCTGAAGATGGTATTGAAAGTACCTGGGAAATTAAAAAAATTATTTGAAAGATAATTTTAGAATTGTTAAAATCAGTTTTCTACAGGCAGCAAGAAGTTAATTAGTGTATGTCAGTATAATATTGAATATTCAAGTCAAAATATGTCGGCGACACACCGTTCCATGCTTATATGCAAGCTAACGCCAATTGGTGTTGAATTCAATGTCCAATTTTATATTTACAAAGAGTCAATCCGTGATACTGAGCATTTTAAGAAAAATATATATATATATATATATATATATATATATATATATATATATATATATATATAATATAAAACTTATACTTTAAACCTGTATCTGTGCGATGTTTTCCGACAGAATTTCATGTTTCTTTAGGTCTTTCTTTTTTTTAAAACCTTTTTTCTTTTGGGATTGATTTGATTATTGGCAAATCAAAAATTCGAAGGTTTTTTTCTAAGCGATATATATATATATATATATATATATATATATATATACTTATATATATAAAAATATATAAACATACGTATATATATATATGTGTGTATGCATATATTATATATTCATATGCATATATATGATTAATGAATTATTCATTATAGAAATATATATATATATATATTCATTGTTATATACATCTGTATATATACTATATTCATATGGATATGCATGTATATAACACTCTCATTAGTATATATATATTTATATGCACACATACATATATATATATAAACATATATATTCTTATATATATATATATATATATATAAACATATATGCATATATATATATATATATAAACATATATGTCATATATATATATAAACATAGATGTCATATATATATATATATATATATATATATATGGCATATTCTTAAAATTTTCATAGATAATATTCCGTTGGGTAAATGTCATGAATGTGTGTTATATTCTTTCCTGTGTATTCTGATGAAACTGGAATGTTCATTAATTCCCGTTCGTTATTATTTCCTACGCAAGTGTGGCGTTGTTCTGTGTTTTATTAAACCATGCCAGTGTCTCAGTGCGTAATGATGTTCATTGAATGCGTTCTCTTGCAAGGATGGCTGGACATCGATGCAGCTGCCTTTCGTCTCATTTCACGCTACTGTGCGTGTTCTCACATCGTTCAATTCCAGGCATCTGAATAAGACCCTAATTAGCTCGTGATGAGACTTCGTTTGATGAGGAGCTAATTAATCCCCTACGCAAACATCTAGAGGGAGTTTCCCTGTTAAAGATTCGCACATGCGCAACAGTACATCTTCAGCTAATGTGTGCTTTGATAAAAAAAAAATGAACAAAATGGATGTCATGGATAAAAGAGGCAAGAATAATTTCCCCTGCTTTCAATTTAGATTATATTAAATTTAACTCATTATTTTCTTTTTAAATATAGTCCATTCTAAGTGCATATAATTAAAAACCATAAAAATTAAAAACAAATACAATTTCCTAATATATTTAATTCGAAAATAATGACAAACCTTGGATTTATTGTGATGTGATATTCATGTGATTTTACATATAGTTAAAGCACAGCATTATTCAAAGAAACGCCTCGCCCATGAAAATAGATATTCCTATCCTTTAAATGTAATTCGTTATTTCAGAGTAACCAAGTATGGAGTCTCATTAATCTGACATGCTATTTCTAATACCATGGTATCACGTTAGCAGCTCGAGTGAACATATATATATATATATATATATATATATATATATATATATATATATATATATATATATACATTATATAATTATATATATATATATACACACACATATATATATATATGTGTGTATATATATATATATATATATATATATATATATATATATATATTTGAATACAGGCAACAAACAGAAGATTATCTTAGCTAACGCGTTTCCTCCACTGACGAACTTTCTCATCGGAAATGTACCAATATATGTTGAAAAAATTCATATGAACAAAAATGAAAAGCAGCAGTATTTTCCTTGCAGTGTAAGAGACAAAGATAAATATTCCTCAGGTTAACTGAATAATCTAGAAAAAAAACTCTAACGGATTCTAAGTGACGTGATTTAATGTCTAATAAATGAATGTGGGTAAACGATGCTGTTGCTGTTTTTGTTAAAGCTAATATTTAAATTAACTTTAAACCTAATGAGATCCATCATTCGGTCTGTCGTTACCTATTTTTTTAAACGTTTGACTCCAAGCAAGGAGGGAAGCCACTAGGACGCAAGGGGTTACAGAAAATTTGGAGTAAGATCAGATAGAAGTGATAGAAGAAAGGATGAGGAGAAGGGTAGTGGATAGATCAAGGCAACTGGAGATGTCGATTGACATTACATTTAAATAGCTGGAGATTATAGCTCTCATGGAAACTAGAATAGGGAAGGGAGTTCCAAAGGCGAGAGGTGTGAGAGCGTAAGGGATTGAGAGACTGAAAAATTGAACGTTTGAATGCCTGCGTGGTCAGTAGTAGCATTTTTAAGCCACATGGTGTGATGGGCGTTAAAATCGCCAAACACAAATATGTGGACAAACGGGTGGAGGGACAGAGCATGTCTATGCTGTCAGAAATACTATCGAGTATGCCACAGTCTTGAGAGGATGGAGAGCGGTAAACGAAGAAGAGATAGCATACCGCGGAGGAATCAGAGCTACACTAATACAGAGGCCAGTGTGTGTGTGTGTGTGTGTGTGTGTGTGTGTGTGTGTGTGTGTGTGTGTGTGAGAGAGAGAGAGAGAGAGAGAGAGAGAGAGAGAGAGAGAGAGAGATGAATCCCCTTATTAAACAAGAAACAAGGCGTAAGCCTCTTTCATGTCATTGTTAAGGGGATGGTATCGACCAGATGGTGCAAAAAGCCTACCTTCTCCTCCATTCAACCAAAAATAATCGTCTGGTAGGCAAAAGCCTTAATTACTGCTTATATACACACACCTACATGTTTTCTCGATCCATCATTTCTTTCCACGAAACAGGTGGCATGTTGTAAAATAACTACGAAAATAGCCATTTTCTTTCAACACTTCTGATATCTTGTCAAGTGAACACTTGACAAAACAACTTAAGTGTTGAAAATATGGCTACATTTATAGTCATGTTATAACATGATTATGATATAATTTTTAAAATATATATATATATATATATATATATATATATATATATATATATATATATATATATATCCACGTACAAGCCAGTTTCGCTTTATCGCAGCACATCAGTGTGGCTAGTCTTCAAACCGGAACCCTAAGTTCTCGGCATACAACAGCGGGAAGAGTATACCTTAACGTATTATATACGTGATGCATATAAACGCCAAAGCAGTGGACAGAGATGTCATTTTCTAACTGAAAAGTGTTGGTCTATAAGTAGGAACAACCATTGTTTTTAAAAATTTCCATTCCACATCGTGTTCAAACTGCAAACGAGAAAATCATCCACATACAACACTGTTTCGCTGTATCGCTGTTCATCAGTGTGGTAGACATCCGATTGCATCAGGCCGGAATCAAAACATGACTGATTTGTCGTGTGAATGAAATAACGACGATATATAGTTTTTATATGTAAAGAACAATATTTTGGAAATTTTAGACAAATTGGAATATATATATATATATATATATATATATATATATATATATATATATATATATATATATTTTGTGTGTGTGTGTTTGTGTCTGAATGTGTGTGCGTGCATTCGTGTGTGTATATCTTTGTACAAATGTTTACATGGAATTCAAAATCTTGAGGCCACATTTGCTTTGATGGTAAATAGCAATCTTCAGACCATATGTGTTGCGTTTTTGTTGTACCATTTTTATGTACATGGCAATTCTGCATGGCGGTTATCTATTGCACTGTCGTAACTGTTAATTTATTGGGAGGTTATGGGCATATTTCGAAATATTAACTGACAATATTTGTCTCGCAAAATGCAATCTTTTGGTTATTTGTAGCGTTGTTTATTACTTATTTTTATTGTTTTATTGCTGTTTCTTATTATTACGTTTATTTGTCTTAATGTGTGAGTGTATGGTTTTGTTAATTTATTTATTATTTACCTTATGTATTTATCTATTTCCTGGTTTGGTTTCATTCATTCTACTTACATTTGTTTTTTTTTTTTTGTTTTATTTTATTTTTATTAATTTATTTTTGCTCATTCTTCGTTTATTTATATTTTTAAGTAACGTAGTTTTACGGTCTGCATTTTGAGATCATTTGTGATCTTTTATTTTGAGGTTTATGTGGTTCTGGAGAGGTAAGTATAGCTAGTTCATAGTTTTGTGATTTATTGTTGTAGGCTGATGCTGCTTTCTTTATTGTCCATGATAATTTTAATGTGATTTTTTAAAACTCTCAGACCTGTTTCAAATTCACTATGCTGTTCTCTTTTTTCTATTTGTAAAGTATGTTTTGTGTGGGTAGTTTCTTTGTTTCCGGTGTCCTTCAGTTCTTCCCATGTATATTTTTTTCTTCGTTATCTTCTCATTTTAAAATGAATTTTTTGATTATGTTGTCCTGAAGGCAAATGCACATTCATTCTTCGTTCTGCAGCTAAACGTGGATTTAATTTGGCTTTTTATTATGTTTATCAATGATTGCATTATTTTTACCCACATGCAAAAAAGGCTAAATATAATTGTAGCATGGTTAAAAAAAGAAAGAAAAAAACACATATGATCACGGTGAAAATGTGCTGGCCGTGTTTGGAAAATAATAAAATAACAGTCCCATTACACTTGATACATATCTACCCATTCTGTTAATATAAATAAAAATATAGAAACATCCTTGATAACGACTAAACAAAACAATAGAACAAACTGCTTGGATATGCTGGACATTCGGACAAATTTTACACACTTTATGCAGAAAAAACAAAAAGAAATGTATGAACACAAGAAATATCAAATAGAAAAGATTAAACGCAGTAACTTGCCAGTAGTTTATAATGAAACTATATATATATATATATATATATATATATATATATATATATATATATATATATATATATATATAATCACATTTTTCTCATGCGTCTGATGCCTGGTATATTTAAAATTTAAATCTTTTCCTGTTTCAGCCTCATCAAATTCCATTTGGTTACTTAACGCATGGACATAAGAAAAATCCTTGTAATTAACTCACATTTGTATACGTTTTTTGAAGTCCAAATAGATCGAGTGCTACTTTTTTTTAACCCCCTTCTCCCTGAAAATTTGCAAGATTCTTAATGCCGTTCGGCGGCTAGTTCCTATCAAACGCGCCATATTTCCTATTATCGGATTCCATCCGAATTAGATCAGCGGCTCTTTAATACTTCATTATAAATCGATGTTTGTCAGATGAAGTTCAATTTAAATGTCAATAGTTTTGATTCACCTTTATAATCCAGCCCTTGATTAATCTTTTCTCTTTAACTGATGTGTAAACTGGTGTTTTATTATTGATCTCTTACATTATCTATGATAACCTAAATTCATTTAGATTATCCTAAGTATGTTGGGAGAACGAAATAGTGAGAGATATGAACTATTTTCTGTCGCAAATATTTGTAAATAGACACACACTCACGCATACATACATATATGCATATATATATATATATATATGCATATATATATATATATATATATATATATATATATATATATATATATATATATATATATATGTGCATATATGTGTGTATACTCAAGAACACATATACATCGATAGATATGGACTACTTGAGGAAGAGAGATATCGGATTATACTGATATTTAGGAGACATATATATACATACATATATATATATATATATATATATATATATATATATATATATATATGTGTGTGTGTGTGTGTGTGTGCGCGCGTGTATATATATATATATATATATATATATATATATAGATAGATAGATAGATAGATAGATAGGGAGAGAGAGATTTTTCTTTTGCTCTGAATTTATTATATTATAATCTTTTCACCCTAAGCAAGGAAGGATTGTCACTAGCAGGGTCGGGGCTACAGGGAGTAAAAGTGAGAGATTATACTGTGTCTACGGGGGATTGAAAAAATTATAAAAGATGAAAATGTTTCAAGTCAACGGAAGATGCCGGTTGACACTGCCTTTAAAATCTGATGATCGTAGTCATCGCGGAAGCAATTGAGAGGTCGCGAGTTCCCCAGACAAGAAATGCGAGAAAAGTAAGTGTTGGAGCAGAACTAACAGTTAAATTTAACTATTTTCCCAGTAAACAAGTGGGACCTGTATATCAATTTAGCTGCTTGCTTAAATTCATTTAGTCGGGGTAACAAGAAAAAAATTCTCTCAGAACAGTTGCCATTAAATTATTTAGAGAAAAACTGAGGGTAGCCACATCACGTCTTTGAGAAAGTTACTGAAGTCGACATGCCAGGTTAGCATTAGTTACATTGCGGATCTTTCTTTAGATTTTATTCAGAACGCCGTTATGAACAGCAGGCCAACCAGAACATATATGGCAACAGTATTAAATGCAAGGACTAATGGTAGATTTCATTTTATTCTTTGAATTTTCCACAACTTTTATACTGAGGGTCACCAATATTTTATTCATATATCCTTGATAAAAATTATCACTGGTCACATCATTTACAAAAGGTCTATCTTGATAATGTGAAATTTGACCCATATATATATATATATATATATATATATATATATATATATATATATATATATATATATATTATGATTAGGAGAAGGTATATTTTGTTTGTTAAAAACAAAATAAAAGTTCTCTATTTTCAGGTACTTTAGATTCAATCTTCAAAATTTTGTTTTTATATCCTCGATCAGAGCATATCGCTGTTTCCATCTTTTATACAATGTCTATCCTTGATACTGAGATATTTTATCCATAAATATATATTTGAGCTGATATAATTTCTTTGGCAAAAATAATATAAAATATCTTCAATATTTTTTTTCATTTATTTAGAATCATTCCTCTATTTTAGAATTGATGTATTGTTTGTGTAGGTCTGTTTTTATAATATTTTCATTTCATTTTTCATTTGAATTAAAGTCCGTAAAATAACTTGGCCATCAATATCAATTAGTTTATCTTTAATTTTTCATTTTCGAATTCTTTTTTGCGTGCATCGTGAATGTGGATCGACTCTGAAAATGATGTCATCGTGTTTCTCAAAAACAACTAACCAAACAAAACATCCGCGGCCCCCAAATAAAACAACTCAGCGGTTTCGACACGTGATTTCTTAATCAATATTCCCTAAGCATTTTGAGAGATTTTGATATACTCTCAGTTTCACTGTTTTTGATATTCGTGCGCAGGTAGTTCAAAACATATTGACCTGAATAAGCCATTTCGATGAGATGATGGATGTATAGAGCTTCAAATGTTTTTTCCTGCATTTTATTATTATTATTATTATTATTATTATATATATTGTAATTCTGTACAGGAAAACTCTCCGAATGTTAACGAATTTATACAATGGTTCATTGTGGATGTTTTTTTTTAATTATGAAAGATAGAATAAAGACATACGGTTTATTTCCACTTCTTTCAAAACTGTATATCACATATATTATAATTATTTAATCTATTTTCAGACTTGATACCAGAAGAAAGTTTGTTGATATCTGCACTAGTTTCATTGAATATTTTTCAGAGTTTAGTGAATTTTGCACCTTCATGATGCATATTTTAAATTTGAATTACCAGTAGGAATGTGATTACAATATTCATTCTATTCTCTAACCTGTCAAACTGACTAAATATTCGCATAATACAATCGCCATTTTGATGGAAAATATGATATTCTGGAGGGTTTATAACTGAATGAATTAATAATTATTACAGATTTACTAATTTCAATATACTAAGAGAATCGACACATCTACATATATTCTTATAATTACTGGTGTATATATTTTATGGTAAACATTGCTGTATCCCTCACTTGGTCTATAAATACGGCAACTGCATCTATGTTTTCTTTAAATTTAGTTTAACTGGATATCGGCACACTTCTATGATATATTTTCGTTTGCATCTTATTCTATTTAAATGATGCTAGTTTGGGGATGCGTTTTCACAGACAACGCAAAGGTTCCCACATAAATCCGGAGGTGCATAAAAATATCGAATGCTGTCTTCCAGAAGCTAAACAAAGTATAAAGAAATAGGAAGATGTCATTAGAAAGAAAGAGTAATACATTTCTATATAAATAATTCCTGCTATATGGCACTGAATGTAGATCCTTGAATAGAATCCAGAATGCCACGGAACAAGGTCCAAGGAGCTCTCAAGTTTGATATGAAATGGAGAAAAAGAAAACCTTCCCGGGATTGAACAATGTTTAAATCGTTGTACCCTCCAGTTTGGAACTCCATTCTGTTTGGTTATTTTTTCCGTATCCAATGGATACTTTTTTTTTTCTCAACAGTGGAAAAGGCACAAAAACAAAGATACTTGGCATAACCATCTTATAAATCAAGTATCATTCATATCGTCAAAGTTTTCTCCAGTTCTGTTAATCACTATTTACCTACAGTGATAGTTTTCTTTTAGCGCTAGGGAATGATCAATAATTATAGAATCACATACATTATCTTTATCAAACACGAAACAATTAATGCTAGTTTTGGTTGTCTATGAAAATTTTGCAGGTTTTTGGATTGTATAAGGTGTTCAATTACTTGAACCAATTTTGAATGTGAATTAAGTATAAACGTCTTATGATATTTTTTCTTTTTCTTTCAGATGTACAACTTAAGTTTTTGGCAATTTCAACCATGGAAAGATTAACAATCAAACAACGTTTTTAACGTTATGAAAGGCTATTACGATAATTGATGTTTACATTTATAAATATACGGCAGGATGATTCCGCTAGCAAAAAATGCACACCAAACAGTGAGATTTTGTCGATGCAGTAGCTTTGAAACAATATTCCTTGGATTTTCATCAGCCTAAATGCGACAATTCTGTTTATTAACGAATCCACCAAGATGAAAATGGGAGAGGATTTTTTGCGAAAAATCTTCCTCAGGTAGTCTTTGCTCATGCACCCAATTGAGGAATGTACGACGCTCCAAATGGCCAGCAGGTTTCAGCATTTGTGCAAATTGAATTTTGTAAGCGTGTCAGAATTCGATGTAATGTTGTTGAGAAGAGGTACAATTCCTGCGGATGATGACGAATAAAGGTGTGTAGATTTTCAGTCACATTCACGTGCACTGCAGCAATGTTTTCAGCTGAACGGCGTAAATGAGCAGGTAATGTTTTTTTTTTTTTTCAAATAAGCCACCGACCCAGTTTTTTTTTTTTGAATTTACGAACAATGTTTCCAATTGCTCTCTCGACTTGTCGATTATGTCGACCAAAAAATTGCGAAGTCCGCGAAATGCATTTCTATTTGAACGTCCATTTTCGTAATAGGCTTCGATAACTTTGACACGTTGTTTGATTGTTAATCTTTCCATGGTTGAAATTACTAAACACATAAGTTTTTAAATCTGAAAGAAAAAAGAAAAAATATCATTCGATTCGTAAACTTGAATCAAATTTAAAATTGATCAAGTTATTGTAACAACCTATATTTGCATATACTGGAAAGCATGTGACTTTTAACATCATTGGAATAAACAAATCTCATCCTGTCTCGCATGGTTTCAATGATAGTGACACTTAATCATGCACAGTGTAGGCATATTTGCAGACAATTACAGGAAAATTTGACAAATATGAGGCATTTATTATGTGAAGACCATAAAAATGTTTTCTTTATTAACATCTAATTGCTAAAGAACAGTTCTACCATCATCACCGCATTTAAAACTGGTTAGATTGAAAATAGTGAAAGTTTCTAATGTTTCACGCATAATATGTACTGAATATAATTAAGGACGGTTGTTTTCACATCTGCTGTTGCATTTACTTTGATGTCATTGATAAACAATGAATTCAAAATAATGTTATGATCCATATATGAGTCGATATTTTGGGAAGACAGATACGTATATTCTTAGAAATTGGTACAATGCTGGAAATGCTGAAAAATGAAATATTGCGTTTGCGAAAAAGACGTGAGAAATATGAAACACATTTTAGAAAACATCCCTCCAAAATTAATAGGAACCAGGCCTCGAACACCAGACAGAGAAAAAAAAAACAGTTTTCTTAGTGTAATCATTACACATTAAGAACTACTTAAATTAAAATTGTTGTAAAATGTCATCAGGTGTTCAAGATTCATCAATGAATTATCACCCCCACATAATGACACATGCACTTAGGGAATGTACCGCTAATGAACTCGATAATTAAGAAGATTAACTTACTGAGAAATTCATTTAACACGCTTTTCACCTTTGTATAGGGATTAGATAATTGAAATTGAAAAACTATATTTCCAATCTTATGTCAAGTTTTATACAATTGATGAAATGAAATCTATCCTAAGAAATAGTAACAATACCGGTAATATGGTAAAATTGACATTTGAGTTTGTGAAATATGTTGACGGGTTAGAGCATTTTTGCAATCCACACCTGAAATGATTAAGAAACAACACTAGCCGTGTTTCTCAGTATAATAATTACTTATTCCTAAATAAAATGAAATGTTTACTTTAATTCTAAACTCCATAATCATACATGTGCCCTATATATATATATATATATATATATATATATATATATATATATATATATATATATATATAACTTTATGTGTCCAATTAAGAATGTCATTATTTAAATTTTCAGTTGTTTTATGAAAGAAACGTAAATCAA
>CAHIKZ030003056.1:62500-97500 GCA_903632075.3 Acanthosepion pharaonis | reverse complement strand
CTTTCGAAAACGAAGACTATCATATGGAATTGAAATTAAAGCAGTTATGTCACATAAGCTGAATCCTTCAAAAGTAACAGGATGTGCAATTAATAGTAACCACTTAAAATGCACCAGTGTAACTGTCAGTTATGACAAAGTTAGTATTTACTTGAACATAAAATAGAAGTTTCGGAAAAACAAATTTCTAGAACACCAAATCATTAACATGAAAACACAAATCATGTACACAAATATTCTCGTCAGATCAAAACTTTCATATTAATAACATCATGCCCCCAAAACCTTTCGGAAATAACTAAAATATATGTGGGTCTTGATGAATACTCCCTGGTCTTACAATATCACAAACAAAAAACAGCAGCAACCATCACCCGCGAATACTATCAACACGAAATAAAAAATCCCATGTAATTCGAAGAGATAGTGCATATATGGCAGCAATACTCCATGCAAGGGCGAATGGTTGATTTTCGATATTTCAAATATACAAATCAACTATTCGACTTTGCATGGAATATTGCTTCCATATATGGTCTGGGGCACCTTCTGTTTACCTCGGATTTCTTGACAAGATCCAGAGAAGTATATATAATATATTTTGCCCAGATCTGGCATCTCGTCTACAGTCAC
Source organism: Acanthosepion pharaonis (assembly GCA_903632075.3). Taxonomy (NCBI): domain Eukaryota; kingdom Metazoa; phylum Mollusca; class Cephalopoda; order Sepiida; family Sepiidae; genus Acanthosepion; species Acanthosepion pharaonis. The sequence goes on along the minus strand of CAHIKZ030003056.1, from coordinate 96,867 downwards.
TCTCTCACAGACACGCCGTCGCCTCTCTCTGTCTTTTCTACATCTACTTTCATGGTAATTGCTCCGATGAGCTGCTTTCACTGGTTCCCAGACTTCATGAATTCAAACGCCCTACGAGGCTGGCATCTCGCTCTCACCTTTACACTGTAGAAACTTTTAAATGTAGACGTCTCTTCTACTCCAATAGCTTCATACCTCGCATCTCTCGCCTGTGGAACACCCTTCCCAATTAATATTTCCCTGAGAACTATAATCTCCAACTATTCAAATGTAATGTCAATCGACCTCTCCAGTTAACTTGATCTATCCACTATCCTTCTCCTCATCCTTTCTTCTATCACTCCTATCTGCTCTCGCTCCAAATCTTCTGCAACCCCCTGCATCCTAGTGGCTTCACGCCTTGCTCGGGGTGTAATGCTTGAAAAAATGTTATATCAAGAGACTGATGTTTTACACTTCTTCAAAGGTTAGGAAGGTTAAACCTATTGGGTTTGGAAAGGCATTTTCCAGTTAAAAATGTTTTAAGAGAAAGATTTTATAAATTTCAACCAAGAGCAATACAGACTCCTCTGTCAATGACTGTGAAATATTTCCTCATAAGGAAACAGTTAATATTACCATCACCATCGCCATTATTGTTCAAGACCTGAACGAATATAGTACATAAAAGAATAAAAACAGCTCTTAATTGCGCGGCGTGAAAAGTAAAAAAGTTTAAGCAAAATTGAGCAAATTGATGCGTTTTCTCAAAGTTTCTAAAGTTTATCAGGTCTGTGTGATCGAAAGAGTTTAAGATACGTTAAACTGGCAACTCCTTTCGAATTAAACCTTGCACTCTCTATCCAATAATCGTTTCGAATACAAGAACTCCCAAATGAACGGAGAGAAAACTGATTTATGACATTGCGCCATCCTAGTGGCTTGACAAAGGCATGCGAAAACTTAATTATATTTCGTGTTTCATGGAGTTTTATTTATTGTTCTCCTAGGCAATCGTTTCATCCCAGATATTTTGCAGTGTCATACACACACCATATTTAAATGAAAGTATGATGCACTTCCGAAATCTTGAAAGTGTTTGACACATAAAAACTTGAAGTATTTTTGATGCGCTGACTTTGGATTTCACGTTATAATACAGTTTGATGCATCATTATTTATAAAATAGGATTTTGTTGAGATTCTGAGTTGATATTGCGTTAAATTTATAATATTTTGTCAAAATTTAAAATACATTTCTGTTTCACATTCAATTTTATTGATTGATTTGTTCGTTTAACGGCCTATCAACTCATTATGGGTTATTTCATTCAATTTTATTGGGAGCTTTGAAGTAATAAAATATGATATAATATATTTTGCTTTCACAATTGACTGCACGGTAGATGATACTTAGCCTTTTTCCATATATATGTTTGTGTGAACATAATTACTATGGAAGGGGGTAATATGTGAGATTTATGTTGTAGTATTTTGAATTCATATTCTGGAATACAGTTTGACATCTTTAAAAAATGGACTATATTATATGGATTAATGGGTGATTTTATTTGGCGGCATATCAACATCTATGGGTTATTTAACTCCTAAATCTAATTATATTGTACGTAATCTTATGCTTTGATCTTCAGATATTTTCTACATAATGTGTGTGTGTGTGTATGTATAAACGCTTAATTCTACATTCAACATCATCATTTGATAAGACACCAGAAGTGTTGAAACAAAATGGCCATTGACAATGTTATATTATAATTATATGATGTTATAATTTTCGAATAAATAATTACATATATATATATATATATATATATATATATATATATATATATATATATATATATATACACCAGCTCTATCACTTATATTGAGCGGATTCCAAGAATTACCATGCATATATAATTTATAAGTAATATATCTAAGAAATAGCATTTAAATAAATATATATATATATATATATATATATATAGATAGATAGATAGATAGATAGATAGATAGATAGATTGTGGATTCTAAAATATAGTGATGGTAATTTTTCTAGTGTTGTATTGATTGTCATTCTCCTATAAAATGTATCAATGGTCAATATATCATAAAAATGTTCTGTTGATTTTTTTTGGTACTTCAATATTTGGACATAGCTACAACCACAGGTTAGGGTGGATCAACATCAATTAAGAAATGGTACCACGCTCCTCAAACATCCAATCGCCCAATCAGAAACATTGTTGCCGGATGTACGTTATTGCCATACTCAGGACGGCAATCAATTTTAAAATTACCCTATCATGAATTTCTGATACATTGTTTTTTATTTATTCATGATTTATCGTTAATTACTTAAATTCGCTTATAAAGCATTTCCGGCTTTCCTTCAATTTCTAAATGTTCCTATTATGTATTTCTGAAACATATTCTACTTATGATTATTTTATGATCTATCGTCCATTTTGAAAATGCCCTGATGAGATATTTTTGGTTCATCTTAAATTTAAAATGACCTCATCTTGACATTATTATAGATTGTCTACTTTTGTTTTATTTGTGTTCTATAGTCATTTGTAATACTTGCCTCGTTAAAATAATATTAGCTTTAAAAATTCTTACAATACAAAAAAAAATTCTTGGTTTGAATATCCTGCAAAATTCTGATAAGCTGTAAAAAAGAAGTTATCCAAACATTCGGTGGCTTAAGAATGTCGAGAGTCTGTATCATAATTCTTGTAATTTTCTTCTGAGATGAAATTTCCTCTTTGTCTGAGAAGCATTATTCTTAATTTAGAAATGTTAATCATTAAAATTAATCGACGAAAAGTGTCAACCGTTTCGTTTGTCTTGAAGCGTTCATTACTAATTACTCATTTGCTAATCATCCTTATTATAAAACCCAGGTTGTGTGTATGTGTTTCTGTACGTTTATATATTGGATCGGATTTCCTACATTTTTCAACCGATTTCAACAAAACTTCACAGGACTACGTAAAATTACCTTGCAGTGGTTCTGACAGCGCTAAAAATTGGAAAAAACACAGTTGTTTTTGCACGAAATCAATTTGAAAACATGATTAAGAGGCATTAATGAAAGGGGGACAACTCATATCGAGTTATACTTATTAATATCGAGTTATCGAGTTATACTTATTATAAAACCCAGGTTTTTCCAATCGATTTCAACTTCACTTTTTTTTAGCAGGTAGTGTTTCTTATTGTCTTGAACACTTTTTTTCTTTATTTTTAAATTCAGAACTAATTAAGACATGCGTGTCCGTCAACCTTAAACAATAATCTTTGTCAATTTTATTTTTCAGTCTTTATGATGGTCGATACTTGATCTATCTCTTACTGTTACATCCCCGGGCAACGCCAGGCTTTACTGCTAGTCCTTAATAAAATCCGTTCAGAATCACGAATAACATAAATACAGTGAAGCTTATTTGTGAGTATCAACGGATTTCATTAAAATTTAGCAGGTATAATATCTGTAATTTATTCAATCAGACATATATATATATATATATATATATATATATATATATATATATATATATATATATATATATACTGCTTGTTGTTGACCCTGTAAATGCTTGGTTGACCCTTGTAAGTGCTTGGTTGCATCAAACGAGGACTCTTTTTCTCTCCTTTGTAGCTCTTGAGGTCTCGTTGGCATTCATCTCTTGTTTATTAACAGCTTGCATGTCTTATTTACATCTACGTTAAGCTTACCAATATTTCCTTCTTCATCGAGACTGGTCTGTAACTAGATGAATGACCGTTTGGGAATACAATATCCTCTAAACTTGGGTGGGCATGTGGTGTAATTTATAATGGCTAGGAATTGCCTTTGGGTTGGTTATATTCTCTCAGGCGCAAATATTGTTGGGCAACTTATGGATCCATTCATCTTCCCCCAACGATGGCTTAATTCTTAAGATATATACCGGCAAATCAATATTATCTCCCCAGAAGTCTTACATTAATTTTTTTCTGGCGTTAAATAACACGTGAAAAAGCCGATTTCCAATTCCATCCGGGATTTTCTATTCACTAATGCGTTAATATATACAATAATACTTACACACAGACATACAATTTTTGTGTAAAAAATCCCTGAGTAAGTAATCAAAGTAGATCCTATTAATATAAAATATTAAAACTGATCCACAAAAAAGAGCTCAATATTACTTTTATTATAGAGAATGTAAATGACTTACAATTAATGGGATCCAAACGCTTTACCTCATGCAGATGATCATTTCGTCTATGGAAAACTAGTTTTCCCTGGATTATCAATGCAAATACATTCAGTATCATGAATAAACGTTTCTTCACAGGAATTTTTTTTTATTTAAATTAATAAAACATTTCTTCACAGGATAATTCTTCTTATGTGTGTGAGTGCGTGTGTTTTTAAAATAATAAGAATAAACAGTAAGATTTAAAATCCGGTACGCTTAGCAGTTTTTTTTTTTGTTTTTTTTTGTTGTTTTGAAAAAGTGCTCCATACAAACAATAGAGCCAAATATTATAATTATTTTCTTTTTTAAAAAAATATAATTCCACCCCGACACAGAAAATGTCCATGTTTTAAAACTGAAAATAAATTTATAAATTTAATTATAAAAATTAACGTTAAAATCAAGAGTCACCGATAAAATCGGGAGGGCTACTTTCTGAGACATCAACCCTGTCGAGATTATATATATATATATATATATATATATATATATATATATATATATATATATATATATACAAATATAGATAACTATACTCGTTTCGAAAAACCTCGAATTTTTGATTTGTCAATAATCAAATCAATCTCGAGGGAAAAATGTTTTAAAAAAAGAAAGAGCTAGAAACATGAAAGTCTGTCGAAAAAAAATCGCACAGGTAGAGATTTGAAGAACAAAGAAAAAAACCCGATTCGAGTAAACAACTAACTAACAAAAGAGCTCAATACAACCGTAAAGCAGACCTAGATAAACCTAGTGAGCCAGACAAACCTACCCACGTTTCACCTAAACGGATCGTCAGGGAAAGCCGACTAGGTAGTTTCTTGCAGCTCCTAATATTTACTAACTTGAATGACAACTTGTGATTTTATTATCTTCGTTTGGGAGAACCTTCAGTACATCTTATGTACATTTTGTTCTGGCCATGAAATTTATTATTACTTCGGCTTTATAGATAATTGCTTCGGTTTTACAAGCTCCGTCTAATGGACATATATATATATATATATATATATATATATATATATATATATATATATATATATATATATATATTTATTTATATATGAGTTAATCATAGTAAGATTTCGTTATAATAGTGGTACCACTTGTTGTTTTATTTATTATAAAGCATTTATTATAAAGCCTTCTTCTTTATTCGTAAGATTCAACTTTTTTTTGTTTTGTTTTTCTATCCAGTGTAAGGGGAAGTTCAACGGGTGGATGCCGACTTCCTAGTGACAATCGAACCTAACCGAATCAAGTCGATCGGAATCTAATATTGCCACACCTCCTTGTACGCATAGACGACTTTTCCTTTCATATATTTTTCTAGAAGTTGCAATAGCACCGCATAATGAATGTAATGCACTTGAATGGTTCCAAATGCGCTGTTGATGCTGGCGTCAGTATCCGAGAGGCGTCGGTCCTGTCATGTTTAAAAGGATAAGAAGAGGGAAGAAAAAAAAATTGATGGTAGGGTAGGGATGGGCAAAATAGGGAGTCATATGAATGCGCCTGCCGCGTATTCAAAGCGACACCAGATAAAGGCAAATAACGTGGGAGGAGTAAAGCTTATCTAAATCATTTCGATCTATTTTTTGACTCGCTCTTCGCTGCTTTTTTTTATTTTGATTATTTATCCGTTGTTTTACGTTGCTTCTTTATCTGACTTAAACGCATTTACCTTTTTTTTTTCCGTTTATGAATGTTTTTCCGCTTTTATCTCTTTATTATTTCTTAGACAAATTCCATTTTGGGCTTTGTGTAATGTAACGTCCGGATCTACTTTCGTTTTTTTTTATAACTTTTCCTTTGACACTGTCGTCTACACACACGCCTATTGACGGCTTCCCGTTTCTTATCCGTAAAATTTTCCTTTGGTCTGTGATAATATAATTCAGGATTGTATCGGACTAAAGTGTTTTTGTTGTAATAATAGGGTTTTGTGAAGGCAGGTTGAAAATAAGTCACATAGTCATCTCTTCTTGGAATTCCCCAAAAGAAGAGGTATATGTTGCATGGTTAAATATTGCAAAATATATTGCATATATATATATATATATATATATATTCCACTTTCATATCTAATGCAATGTTGCTTTTCATATGAAGGAAAAAAACAAAAAAAACAAAAAAAAACAAGAACCAAAATATTTAATAACCAAAAGATGTTTGTCTGAAGAAATGAAGAATATATAAGTAAAGGCGGCTGAATTAATAAAGTAGGATGATAAGGGTGGAAACTATGAAATATAGTGAAGATCACCTATTTTTCTTTAACAGACAACAATTTGCCATTATGTACACGTGAACACACAGAGAAAGACGCAAAGAATAAGAAGAGGGATGAGAAGAAGAGGAAGAGTGTTATAAATGTATCGGTGGTGGAGGGTAATTTAAATGTATATACATTTTTACTGTTGTGGTACGATCCACCTAATTTACATAGTGGAGTACCGACCATATAAATATGGTTGGTACTGGGAAGACGGGGGAGGAAGAAGAGATCCAATCCAGAGACTCTGCCCGACTGCGAGTAAGTCAACCCATTCTACAGGAACGGTCTTCCCAAGAATATACCAAAACTATCTGTAAATATTGTGTACTCTTTCTTGTTTCAGTACATTTTGTGTTGTATTATTATTATTCCATGTTTCATTCAAGTTTCAACATTTACCCAGCCTCATATGTGTATAAGATGATTTTTTGTATGTATGCAACGGCTCATGATTTTGGATCACTGGTTCAAGAGATACTTAGGATCTGGAAATGTCATTATTGCTCATTTTCTAAGTTGGCAGAGGTTGCAAATGTTCTTGTTGTAAGTCTTCGACGTTTTTTAAATTATCCACTTTAAAATCACAACCGTTTTTGTTATTTTTATTTTTTTGTTTTAAATTCCACCCATGGTTAGGTAGTTTCGTGGAGCTCCTAATATTTACTAACTTGAATGACGACTTGTGATTTTACCAACTTCGTCAGGAAGAAACTTCAGTACATCTTATGTAAGTTTTATTCTGGCCATATTTATTACTACTGCTTTATAGATTATTGCTTCGGTTTTTTAAGCTCCGTCTAATGGACATCTATTTTTATTTCTACATTTGCATAAATTACTAGTGCTGACTATATTTTGCTGCACGTTAGTTTTGAAATATGTTTTGTCTATTTATTGCTGTTTCTAAATTACTGAAGCACCTGAACCTTAATTTAAATGAGTTTTATTTTATATCTTATGGAATTCTGAATTTTTTGGAAGTGTTTAGTAATTCATTTGACAAATAATTTCACCATTTTACAATTTGACTCATTGTTAAAAGGGGAGAAAAATGGATTGATATTTTTTTTCTTTTCCTCCTATTGTTTTTCATATGTTGTTTTATTTGTTGTTTAAATTCTTGTTTGATTTCGTGACAGTCTACCTTTAGGTTTTTCTTATATTCTTTCTTTTTATCCTCAAAAATTATTTTACAAGAAGAGTTTCTGGACTACCTAGATTGTAATCCCTTAGGGATGTGCTTTATTATGATCATAGTGTCGAAAATTCATGTGTTTAAATTTGCATGATGGTTCATATATGAGGAGGCATTGCCAGCTTGTAGATTTAATTCTATGTCTACATAGTGAGACAACATTTTTTTATTCATTATTTATTATTATTATTATTATTATTATTATTCATTTCGACTTCTTTTTCAAAGCTTAGGCTATTGAAGAATTTGAAGAGCGCTTTTTTTATATTTTCATTTGTCCTTCTGTTGTCCGGAGCTATCATCGGACCGTCATCCTTATACAGACAGTGGTTATTTATATGCAGCATTTTGTAAATTATTTACATTATTCGGTCTATTGTCCTCATCTTTGTCGCCATATTTATCACAACGTTTCGGCCGTTGTACGCTCCGGCCTTCTTCAGTGGTTGGACTGTCGAACTGAACCCATTATTTTGCTCACCGTGGTAGACTGTTCCAGTTTCACGTGACATGTTTGAAGGATGTCAGTTTTCAGTTATCGCCTGTCAAAGTTCCCTCTGAAAGTTCTCCACTGCCTTAACCGGGTATTGAACTCACACTCTTTGGGTCCTGTCACTGGATCTAACCAACGCCTTGTGCCATGTGTCCTTGAGGACATCTGGGTATGAATTTCTGGGTATTATAAACCTAATGTCTTCAGAAACCATTTTTACCAGTGCTCATATTGCAATTTTTGCTGTTATCATTTCATGTTTTTACCAGAGCTAATATTGCAACTATAAAATATAGACAGACTCAGAATTTTGTAAATTTCATAGATTTTTACACCTATTAACTCCGAAAACTCAGCGCTATCAAACGAAAAGTCTGGTACATCAAAACCTTTTTTTTGTATTTCTTAACGAAGGTTATTTCATTGTGCATTTTCCTACCATTGATTGGCCTGTGTGGTAATCCATAATGAAATGAGTAATTTTTCAATATTTTATGGCTTATTTGCCAATTCAGTTTTAGTTGGGTTGATTGGGGAATTCATCATTATGTTCTTTTCTGTTTAGAAATGCTTGCTTTCGGCATAACATATGTACCCTCTCGTTATCTCTAGTTTGGATGTGATACTTTTCGCCTCCTCGTTAATTCATTTAATGAGTCTGGTGCATTTTTGTAAATTATAGTGATAGCTTCGTTTATTTTTTCCAGTGAGCCTCCGACTTAATAGTATAAATGTTTTCTGTTTTGCCACCTTTAATTAGAATATTTTTAGTACTTTTTTATTTTTTTTAATTCAGAAGTTAATAGCGAGGGAATTGCTACTAACATTTGTGAAATTGATTTTCTCAATAATGCCAAGCATATCCTTTTCGAAAAGAGATAAGGTTTTCAATAGTAGCTGGGTAGTTTTGATTTGGGATTTTTTTTTAAAATTAAGCGTTGCGAGGGGCAAATGATAAAAATCGGCAGGGATGCTCTCAGGTCGAAACCAAGTACAAAATCATATTATCTCTTAATTTTTAAAGGTATATATATATATATATATATATATATATATATATATATATATATATATATATGTAAGTAGAAGTTTGGGCTCGTTTTCGGTAATGTATGCGTTCAGCCCCTCGATGGAGTAGGATGTTCCCCGCAGTAACTCCGTTGGTACAGTGTCAAAACCGTCACTGAGCGGTGGTGGTAAACCGTCAGTTGGAAAACAGGCACGTCCCAGTTCGAAAACAACATATTCTAGGGCCACCAACGCTCTGTTGAATATGAAGTCAGTGAAACCGCATTCAAATCCTGGGCTGTTACGCTGAACGGCGAAGAGCACATCCTCTGACATGGATTCTCTGTACTTTACCCAGAGCGACAGAGGATCGCTTAGTTCGCATCGCAAAAGCAAAATGGCTACAGCGTTCGAAGCCGTGATGGCGTTCTGAAAAATTCACCCTCCGCCATGGCTGCATCCCATTGGGAGTTGTCTTCAAGCAATCCCAAACGGAAGCATGCCTCTCTATAAGACTGGCACCCTATGCCGTTGACAGTGCGAATATCCGTGAAACTCGTTGGCCCTGCAATTTCATGAAGTAGAAGGCGGAGGTAAAAGCACTCCTGCTGGCTGGGGGACACAGTATAAACGCGTCCAAGGCAAGAGTTAGACCTTACATCGGGATAACCCTCGACAGTGTCGCCAGCCTTTTGCCAAACCAACCGATTTTGTGACAACACGTAGTAGGACGGGACTTGGGGGTATATCAATGTTTTGGCAAAAAGATTTGTGGAGCATAATCTGAAGAAAGACTTTAGGATTGTGTCTTTAGGGTTTTCCGCAACCTGCTGGGCGTCTTTGAGGTTGACATGGAACCGCTGCTTGACTGGTATATTGGGATTTTGAAGTGGTACCCATCGTTTCCGTATGCAAAAAGAAGTGGGTACTGGAGACAGTCGTATGAACGGTGGGTTTCACTATTGCGGCGCAGACCACCGCCCCGGTACCTTATGACAATGTCACGGCTGTTATACTACTCACCGTAGATGACAGCGGCGACTTCATTACATGCAGGAGCATTGAAGCGACGCGCATGTTCACGGTGAGCCGTCTGTATGTATCGATTACAACGCTGAAAGAAGGGTAAGAGTTGTTTTGCAACGCAAACTTTAAGCTTGGGAGGTAACTGTTAGTTTCGTGAAGCATGTCTTGTACGCGGAACAGAATGTCTCTATGGGGACCGACGGAAATATCGCTAGGCACAATGCCGAGACGCGCATCAACCGTCTCGTTTTCGTCAGCGAGAAAGTAAATTTGTAGGAACTGAGGTGGCTCTCCTTGATCAGCCAAAAGTGATCCCATTAAGTGGTAAAGCTGGCCTTGCACTGTGAAAGTAGGTATCCATCACCCTCACTAAAAGCCTTCGCACCAAAAGACGTCATCTGGTAGCAACAGTTATACTTCCGTATTGGTTCAAAAAATGCGTTGACTCCGAAGTTGTACCCAGAAGGAGGTCCCTAAGCGCCTGGGGAGGTTCGTCTAAAGAAGGGAGTTTGAATTTGCCCCCCAGAGCAACAAAGCCCAGGTTGCTCACCGGCCTCCTTTTTTTGCGTTGCAAAAAGTGCAAACTTTATACATGGCCTTTATTTGTACGTCTCTCGTAGCGGAATAATTGACAATGCTGTCAAAATTGTATGCGGCATTTGACAGAAATGACGCAGACGGCAAAGTTACGCCATTCAAAGAAGATCGAAGTTGCTAATGTTTTCGAGCCGTTGACGGCGTACTTCAGATGTTTCTGCAGCCCTGGCAGACGCAGTAGAGCGGACATTTCTAACGCGAGGAACATTGGTCTGTGCGGGGCTTTCTAAGGCTCTTTCAGACGCGGTGGAGTGGGCATTTCTAACGCGATGAACAGTGGTTTGCGCAGGGCTTTCTAAGGCTCTGGCAGACGCGGTGGATAGGGCATTTCTAAAGCGACGATGAGCGGTTTCTTGGGGTTGTTCCGAAGCTCTAGAGGCGACTGTAGCCCTAGTATTCCTAAGACCTCGTGGAGTTGTGTATTCGGGTCTTTCTGAAAGCCTAGCGCGGCGTGCGGGCTTGCTTGAAGCCGCTGAAAGCCAATGTTTCAGCCCGCGCAGCGGTGCTTTCCGTAGATAAGCGAGCAGCTGAGCTCGAGGCCATCTGTGAAAGATGCTAAATGAACTTTGAAAATTATACAGTGAGTATGAATGTTGGTACTATTACTGAAGTCCTGAATGTTTTTTCCTATCACCATTGCTGAGAAGACAATAGGGCTGACAGAAAACGACTTTAATATGTCCTATTTCTTGCTGCATAAATCAAAGTAATTTTTTAAGGGATTCGTATGATCAATAGCATCAAAATGTCTAAAAGATTCATAGGAAAGTAAGAATAATGTTTTGGCATGTACAATTATGCAGTTACGCGCTATATATATATATATATATATATATATATATATATATATATATATATATATATATATATATTGATGTGGGGCCAAAGTTGGGACCACAAAAGTAAAACACAGAACACGGATTAGATGTAAGAAAGATATATTAACAACAGGTTACAACAGATAGTGTAAGCGGAGCTTACTGTAAGTTAGTGTACAACACTGGTAGTCGTACTAGACTCTTACTGTCACTCTCTATGTCACTCTCTAGAGTGCTATGTCGCCTACTTAATATAGGCCTGGAAGAGTCTATTGTGTAGGTAGTTCACAATATATATATATATATATATATATATATCCGATATGCGTGTATATATATATATATATATATATATATATATATATATATATATATATATATATATATATGTATGTATATATGTATGTATGTATCAAAGCGACAAATGTTTTCGTTCCATTCGTTTCGACACTTAAGACATCAACGAACCCAATGAAGACTTAATGGCCGCTGCTCGAAAGCTTTTTTTTACATTGTCATACAACTTTCTCCAAACTGTACCTTGTATATAAAAATTCTACATGCTGTTATCCAATACATGTGTATGTGTATGTGTGTACCCTCGCGCTTATTCGTGTTTTCGTTAAGTACTTTTTTCATTTATACACTATCAAGATAATCGTATGTCTTTATTCCTGAGTTTTAACAACGCTTAAAATGTTTTTAGTAACATCTTTAACATAAATTGTCAAACATTCTGTGATCTTTCGACTTTCATAAGCCATTAGCCAAGAGATTGTGCTTTTTCAGTTCAAGAATTGTCCTTTTTGAGAATACCATATTCCCGTGTCATTTTATGTATATTTGCCGGTTTTGTTGAAGACGCACGAAGCACAAGTAGAATACATGCGCAAAAAAAACATTCATCCAATCAAATATAATCTGACATCATAACTCTAACATTATATATATATATATATATATATATATATATATATATATATATATATATATATATATAGAGAGAGAGAGAGAGAGAGACTTGCTTAAAATCGGCATTTAATCTAGTTCCTCTAGAGAGTAATGGATTGTGCCTTCATGACAATTGGTAAGGAGCAGTAGATACAATTGGTTTGGGAGCAATAATCAAAAATAAACTACACAAGAACTAATAATTAATCGATGCATTTAAGTATTACATTAATATTTAATATTACCTTTTAAAAGTTCAACGATAATCATTCTGCCTTCAGTGAATTTCAAGACAATTTTATGTACGTATGTCATTACTTTCAGTGCAAACACTCTTTTTATTTCATGGATGATTTCGCTTCATTTCGCAATTTATTTCGGTTACTATCTCATTTATTTCTAAGTTATAAATAATTTCACAAAAAAAAAGAAAAAAAGAAAATGTCGGAATATAAGAAATCGCCACAAAATATCAAGTAAAATATCACAGAAAACAATCGCAGTAATGAAAACTTGGGAAGACCAAATGTCAGGATTTCGGGTACGGTTCTGACACAGAATTTTCAGCTCATGGAATCTGTGTTTAAAATTGTATATGTTGGGCTACGGTCTCTACGTGTAAAATTGAAAACGTGTGACACACTGATAGTGGCATTTATTATATTGAAAGAAAATGAGATATATTAAATTTAGGAAATATTGTCCCTTTAACTTAAAAAAGCATGGTACCCTGATATTAGCATTTATTATATAGATGATGAGATATTGAAATGTTCGTGAGTTGTATCCCTTTAATTGAAAATGTGTAACACACTGGCAATGACATTTATTATATCGAAGAATATGAGATATCTAAAATTTAGAGAGTCATATCCGTTTAAATGAAAAACTGTATCACACGCATTTTTATATAGATATACACAGATTCCAGCAAAACATGTATACACATTTCAGAAAATGAAGAATTTGAACAGATATTGTAATACTAAATTTATGCAGAGAGCACGAGATGAATACAAGTTATTTTTGGATTCTGCAATCGCAAGAGATGTTCAAAATGGTCGTCTTTAGCTTCCAGACATTTATTATGTACGACAAACTGGAGCTTGGGTAACGTTGACAAAAGTGTCCAGTTGAATTTCTGCAAGTGTTTCTGTAAATTCTTGAGTAAGGCTCGTCAATTTAGTCAGTTTTATGCGATGCGCAATATCCGTTTGCGACCCCCTTAGATAAAAGCCTAAAACTTAAAAGAGACAAGTTTTTTCTTTCTTGAAATGTTCATAATTTTTTTGCGGGCAACACACACATACAAACATACATATACGCATAGATAGATAGATAGATAGATAGATAGATAGATAGCGTCTCCAAAAAAGGACATCATTTAAAATATGAATATCTGAATATCTGAGGCAATAGAAATTAAATAGCTTTCATGTTGATCTAAAAAATATTGATTTATCAAAATTAAAACAAGTTATTCAAAGGGATGTAGATTTTATAACCGATATCAAAAAGTTTCCCAAATATTCCCTATGCGCAACACCACTGCCAATACACAAGCTAATTTGGCAGACATTAGCCTGTCAAAGACGCTGTTGCATGTGTTCCGTAACATTATCCCGCGTCTCTGTGATTCTCTGCTTAAGTTCACGTAGGCTTGTAGGAAGTGGGGCTATATAGACCTGTCATTTCACATAGCCCCATAGAAAAAAAATCAAGGCGTCAATCAGGTGAATGTGTTGGCCATTTCAACTGCACATTGTTTGATACACTGTTAATCAAGCGAAAGCAAACCAATCAGGTAATTATTGCTGTGTATATCTACCCTTATATATTTTCCCCCTAACCTATCAAATGGACATTATTTTTTTATCCAGGTTTCACGTAGAAAGTTTGAAGCTGAATAAAGCTCCATAAGCTCTCATCGCTTGTTCGAATCTAATTCAGATTCACCTAAATTAGAGAGATTACTTAAAACCCAATGTAAATTAAATGGTAACAATAAATATAGAAAATTAATATTTGCCGTTGAACTATTGAGAAATAATGTATTTTGCCCAAGAGCGTAGATTATCGAATGTTATTACTCTGATGTAACTGCTATGTCTCTAACGTTATGGTGACCTAAAATAATATTTATGGGACCTAAATTAATATTTCACATCATCTTTTTGAAATTCGACACGGGGAAATTTGCAAATCTATGGTGTATTGCCTAAACGATTTAATAATTTTATGCAAAGTCTGCAGTTTCGACAGTGTTTGCATTAATTTTTATCGTGTTCTCATAAATTTCTTCTATTCTTGACATAAATTATGTAGAAATTGTCCGAATATTATATATATGGTGACACCAACTCATGTGATGTGATTATAGTGGTGACGGCTTTGTGCAGAACCAATCACACTTTTGAAGGTCGAAATACGTGCCACAAGGTCCTCAATCAACCGTGTGCAGGTTTTGAATTCGGTTTTCTTTCTCCTAGACCATTTTACATCGAAGACCCAGTCTGTAGCTGGAGGTAAAAGAAGAGGATTCATGCCTTTCCCAAGGTTATTACCAGGTAATCCAATAAAATGGATTCGACTGGAATCTGCACTCTACGACCTGCTCCGCGCTACTCCATTGTGCCTACATATTATATATATATATATATATATATATATATATATATATATATATATATATATGGAGACGGCTGCTCTTTAGAATTATCCTATCTCTCAACAGTGCTCAACCGAAATTTTCATATTCATATAGATGTCTCTTTTGCTGTATCAAAATTTATCAGTGCGGCTAGACATCGGATTTGGCATCAGTCGGAGTTTCTACCTCTTTTTTTTATGAGCGTATTATTTTTTATGAATGTAAACAAATAAATGTATACACACACACACACACACACACACACACATATATATATATATATATATATATATATATATATATATATATACCATACTCATCTGAGGTGTGACGATCCGAAATTGAAGCTGAAGATTCCTCTACGATTACAAATATATTAGTTTGTCTAAAGTAAACAGATTGACATAAGCCACAACGGGATAATGGTGAGTCCCTTTCCAACCCGTTGAGGTCCGTCTTCCGTGTCGATCGCTAACCACTCATTTCCTCCAAAAAATGATGCTACAATTACCCGCTACCCACGAAATAAGCGAGGAACAGTAAAGCAATTAAATATCATTTCTACAGTCTGCCACGCAACGTTGGTATCTGAGGAATTGCCGTCAGGCCTCGAGAAATTAGAGAAAACTCTTAACGCAAAATTATATTCTGTAACACAGATTTACTGCTACTGGACAGATGATTTTTTATAAACTTATTTTTCTATATGGATTGGATAAAAAAGACTTGACTATAAATTATTTTAGGATTCATCGGCACTATGAACCAAAGTGAAAACAACGTGTTAGCCAAGATTCTTTGATTTTTTTTCCTGGAACCTCCAACCATAAATACGCACACGTCTCATCAGCACTACCTGTCTGATCTAGAATTAAATTCGATTTCAAGTTTTCTCAACCAGTGTTGAATTCGATTTCATGTATACCCAAATAGAATGAGCATTGTTTTAATATAGCATGTATATTCAAATAAAAACAAAAAAAATACAAGACACATACAACTTTGATAATTATTTGCAAGGGAAAAATAAAAAAAAATCTGCTAAGACACTAGTGTAATTATCTACAAGAGAATGGAAAATAGGTGGTAATTTAACTTTGTCAATGTCGGTTTTTTTATGTATTTTACGTCACTATATAGGCACTTTCTAAAGAGTAAACTTATGTGAAATTTGGTAAAGTTGGTAATAATGCAGACGTTCTTTTCTCATAAACTTTAAGCATTTAATTGGTTAAACGGAAATTAAGTTTACGAGGAACTTGAATATTATGAGCTTCCAATTTACTGGTAAATTTAATTTACTATTTCAAATTGGCCTCGAAAATATAGCAGGCATTTTGTTTAACCCATATCCTCCTGGGGCCCACATAAAACTGACGCTTTTGTTCATAAACCCCATCTAGAATTACAAACTACAATTCTGAAAGTTGAAAGTTTTAATGAAATGTGTTGGGAAATATCGAAATTTTAATTGGGAATTAAGAAAATATAAACTTTTCACGAAATAGTTTAGAAAAAAGAATACGCCGAACGCATCTTTCTGACGTCATTTTACATTTTTTCTTTTTCTTTTTTTTTAATACGTTCGAAAATATATTCAAAAAACATTAATTCTAAAAATCAAATCTTAACTGATATACGTTGTAAAATTTGGAACTTTTCTTCTGAAATGAAGAAAAAAAAACGAACATTAAGTAAATGAGGTATAAGATAAAAAAATATATATATACAAGTATGTAGTAGAGGATTTAAAATTTATCTTTTCTGAATTTTTCTTGAATTTACATTCCACTTAATTTTTTTTAACATATTTTGAATTTTTATTACCATTTCCTTTTTTCTGATTGTACCTTTACAATTTTACATTTCTTCTGATTTCTGTATCTACGTATTCACATATCCACACTCATTTATTTCGTTTCATATTTCTTTTCAATTTTGGAATTTTGATAGTTGCCCACCATTTTTTCGACGAGTGGTATTTTCTTTCTTTTTTGTCTGCTAATATTTAAGTTTTGTTGATAATCAATCGACGCAATTTTATTTTTTTATTTTATTATTATTATTATAATTATTATTATTATTATTATTATTATTATTATTATTATTATTATTATTATTATTGTTATTATTCATAATAATTTCTTTTTTCTCATATTTTTTATTCTCCTTTTTACACTAAAAATTGCGATTTCTTTCTCGCTTGCTAATACGTTTTTTTAATGAATTATTCTTGTATTTGCTTTTCTAAGAAACGCGTACTGTGGTATAAGAAAGTGGGTAATTAATATAAAAATAACAAAAAAGAAAACAAAAAACAAACAAAGATTCAAATAAAAGAATGCTATTTGAATGATCATTAGCGGTCTCAGATACTGATGTTGTTACTCTGGCAAATTTTAATAAACTTAGCCGCAATTTTGAGGGAAATTGTCATTCCTACAACAGTGACAGATCATTTTCCGTAAATGTTTTAATGGAGAGATGTTTTAATGTTTTAATGGATGAGATTTCTTCTTTCGTAGCCCGACTTCAAGACTTTAAGCTTAATACTAGATTGGCAGGCGGATATCTTTT
Organism: Acanthosepion pharaonis; assembly: GCA_903632075.3. NCBI lineage: Eukaryota > Metazoa > Mollusca > Cephalopoda > Sepiida > Sepiidae > Acanthosepion > Acanthosepion pharaonis. Next base: position 79,036 of record CAHIKZ030003056.1, on the reverse strand, counting down.
TTTTTTATGGAAACTTATAAGTGTAAGCATGAGTTATGTTCTAATGTAATTTTTTTCTCTTACACTTCTTGTTATTTGAAAGATCTTCCGATTATTTGATTTCCTGTGATCTACGATCTTCAAATTTTAAATACAGCCTCCATCGTTATCATCTCTCTCCTTAAATCCTTATCTTTTTATTGTTCTTTCACTAATGGATTGCGGTACTGAGTGTGGAAACCGAAAGGCGAGCACGAATTCCTGTCAAGTTCAGTACGTTCATTTAAGTGATACTACCATTGAGAAAGGTACAAACATCTTTTCTCACCCTAGATAGGGGTAAATAGCGAGATAAACTGTGTTCTATAGCCTTTCGTGGCTACAGAACAAGAAGGAAAAGTGTAAATTCAAATCTGTAGGTAGCCCCGGCGAAACACATAGCATACAGCTGAGTTAGCATTTACTCGCTCATCGATGGATTTCATTTTTTCTCTTCAGCAACTTTTCTGAGATTTTTCGTTGCCAGTAACCGCATTGATTGTAAATGCCTTTGTAGCTTTCGTTGGCGTGAAATGAATACAAAAATAAAAGCTATGAATATATAATACTCTTTTAGAATAAACATCACTAATAATTTATTTTGATCTGAGAAATTAGATGGGATAAAATCAAACTATATCAATGGCTACTATGTTTTTTCTATTTTTATTTCATTTAATTAACTTATTTCTGCAAATGTAATGTTAATTTGATGTTAATTAATAGGTTATCAGATGAAACCAATAAACAACACTGTCTTTTATTTGTAACGTTTATATTAATATAGGTATAGTTATAAAAAGAGGTACGGTGAAATAATGGCTACCGTCTCGTATTGAGGAATCGGAGAGCTGAGTTCGAATTCCATTACATTCACTTACGTGGAACTGTATGAATTTTCTTCTCTGAGATATGGACAGACCAGGTTCTATAGCTTTGGATATAAACTGGTCAACCGCAGAATGAAATGGCAGCCTACTGAGGGAAAGTCTGTCAAGTTTCGAAAGATACATAATCGCCTAAGTGTGTATCACGCATGGCACATAACTGACTTAGTAATATTTATAAAATTAGAAATAATTCGGAAAATTTAAAAAACAAACAATACTGGATTTGTTTTTTCTATAAACTTTCTTTAATGTCAAATTTAAAAGAAAATATTTAAGTTTATTTTCTTCTCCGTTTTTCTGATTATAATTCTATATATTTAATATCGGAATTTTTGTAAAAAGCTATCATTCATTATCTGTCTGTATCCCTGTGATGAGGTATTATGATTATTTATATTATTAGTTTCATTATTCGGACTGTTATCCTCATCGCCACTGCCATATTTACAACATTTCGGCCCTTGTACGCTCCGGCCTTCTTCAGGTGAATAAAGACATTGGATAGATCCAATGACTAGACTCAAAATGTTGTAAGTTCAATACCAGACTACAGCAGTAGTTAAAAAAAAATGGAGAGTTGAGTTAAAGGGAAATAAGTGAGGCATTCAGAAGAGGAATGACACGTGGAATTAGAACAATCTACCTCGGTGGACGCAATAAATGGTTCGGTGAATGTAAATATCCCCTGAATGTAAATATTCATAATGTAAATAATGTAAGCCATCATTCGTTTTCTTATCTATAAGTAATACATTTTAATGCAGTGGTCATTAATGGATGAATATTCGATTTTTAAAATTATTTTGTTTTCTCTTTATATTAGTTTACTGTTCATTCAGATTTACTCGGGCAATAATTATTTTTTCGATAGCATTAACAAGTATATTTAAAAAAAAAAAAAATTCATTCTACAAAAAAAAATCAAAGTGAATAAGAAAAATGTGATATGTTTATTGCTATTTCACCTCATCGTTGACATTTTCTTGGGAAACCCGTTTTTTTATAAAACGTAGCCAAGCATTCGCAATTACAAAACTAATTATATATTCCCTTAACATCAGCCAAAATTTCTGACGCTTAAAATAGGATTGTAATGTTTTTAATTTATCTAAATTTAGATGGATATTCGTTTCCTTAATAGGTCACACAAATAGAAAACTGTACGAGTCCGTTCACAAATGGAGACAAAATGATTTCGTTATCGTGGAAATTTATTCAGAAATGTATCATAAGCTAAATTAAATTTCTACTTAAAACACGCACAGACACTGCACTTCTCACTCGGTCATTCTCTCTCTTTACTCCTCCCTCACACACACACACACACACACACCCACAGATATATATATATATATATATATATATATATATATATATATATATATATATATCATACAATCGGAATTAAGATGATATCTTAATTACGATTGTATGAGATATATTTCTCTGTTTATTATAAAAAATACATTGAGCTCTACGTGTGAATCAGTTTATTATTTAATATTCAATATTTAATATTTTATATTATGTTAATATGATTCACTTTGATTATATACCAACATTTTGCTACGTATATATATATATATATATATATATATATGTTTTCCATGCTGTCCTCAAGAGCATTTTCGGTCCTCAGAAAAATGGTGTTGCTCCAACCTCCACAGCAGCTGGTGAATCTCTTGACGGATAAATCAGGCATTTTATATCGCTGGAAAGAGCACTTAGAAACTGTGTTAAACACCACTTCGGTTACTGATGAGGAGGCCATCACATCAATTGTACAAAATCCTGAAATCCCGGAGCTGTCTTTTGAACCTACTTATTAAGCGGTAAATGACGCCATCAAGCAGATCTCATCTGGAAAATCATCTACTCCTTAGGATTCTAATCCACCCGAAATGTATAATCATGGCGGCCAAAAGTTGGCAAAAAAGTGGCATCACCTTTTCGTGGAGATATGGAAGGCAGGCTATGTCCCACAGAATTATAAAGACACCTCTATCAAACACCTCTACAAAATCAAGGGTTCCAGGTGTGTCTGTGATAATCATCAGGAGTTATCACTACTTTCAAATGTAGGCAAAATCCTAGCTAGACTGATTCTAAACAGAATCATTATACACCTTGTTGACGACATCTATCCTGAATCGCAGTGTGGTTTTCGGTCGGGTCGTGGCACCATTGGCATGGTATTTTCTCTTCGTCAAGGTTTGCGAGAAAAAAACAAGAGTTGTACATGGTGTTTGTAGACTTGACGAAGTCATTTGACACTTTGAATCGAGAGACATTTTGCCAAGTCTTGAGGAAACTCGGTTTCCCTGAAAACATGCTAAAAGTCATCATCGCCTTTCATGAAGAAATGGAATCTAATATCGTGCCTGATGGTATGATATCAGAATCCTTTGAAGTCACAAATGACACCAAAAAAGGTTGTGTCATGGCCACTCTCTTTTTTGCCCTTTTCTTCTCAGTAATGCTGAAATATGAATTTGCAGACACAGAGAGTGCTGGTCTCTTAAATCACCAGTGCTTCAAAGACAAGACCCAACGTCGTATCCAAATTATTCTTGATTTGTTGTTTGCTGCTGCTGCTGCTCTTGTAGTGACATCCTTTGAGGCGGCCCAACACCTAATAAATCGTTTCTCTGATGCATGTAAATCCTTTGTTCTTACAGTTAGCATAAAAAACTGAAGTAGTGCACCAACGTTGTCCTATTCCGAAGCAATTCTGTGGTGAGAAACAAAAACTTCCAGTCTACAAATTTCTAGAAAGATCATTGAAAGTAGAAGACATAGCCCTGAACTATGTAAAGTCTTTCACCTATCTTGGTAGCAAAATCAACTAAAGTGGAACTTTAGATGATGAAACCTTGCATCGGATTGCTAAGGCTACCGGTACTTTCGGCACATTTCGCCATCTCTTGTGGAATGAGCGGGGTATTAGACTGTACACAAAAATTCGGGTTTACAGAGCTGTTGTACTTGCCATCATTTTGTATGGCTAAGAGTCGTGGACTCCATACAGGTAACGTATATGCCAGCTGTCTGCGTGCAATCTGTGGAATTAACCTTCAAGATAAGACATCTGACGTTGACCTGTCTAACTAGTTTAAACTTTTAAACGGTCTACAATAGATGGAGGTTTCGAGACATTTCTTATACAGTCTCAGTTACGGTGAGCTGGTCATGTCTTGAGAATTTCTGATGACAGGATACCCAAGATTCTAATGTACAGCCAGTTATATCAAGGCTACAGGAATGTAGGACGCCTATGGCTAAGATACAAAGTCAAGTCAGCACTCAATATACCACATAACAGCCTTGAGCGCTTATCCTTTCTAGCGGGTACAATGGAGATCAACGTGTTTTAGTGGACTCAGCAGTTTTCGATCTGCTTGTCTGAATCATCTTCAAACAGCGAAAGCAAGAATTAAGAGCTCACCCAACCTAACAGTGATCTCATCTCACAATCCTCGCTGTTGCTCCATATGTGTCCTTCTTTGTAAATCCCTAGAGGGTCTTAAATGCCACATAAGATTATCGCACAAAATTTCATATCTGAATCAACTAAACTGTCAGATACTCATACGTCGAAGCTGACGGTAGAGTCCATTATCATATGTATGTATACCCACACACAGACACACACACACACAGACATATATATATATATATATATATATATATATATATATATATACACATATATATACACAGGCACATAGATATATATATATATATATATATATATATATATATATATATATATATATATATATATAATACAAATATAAAATCGTGGAAGGAATGATTGTCAGATGGTCGCCAATGGAAGAAATCAATTTAGGTATCGATGGTACTGGTTTTGTCTACACAAGTTTGATTCGTACGGACAGAAGCTGAGTGAGCTTGAAGAGTTTTATCTTGGCATCGTTTCTGTATCTTTTATATTGCATTTGCCTTTACTTTCTTTTTAAGGTTTATGCAGCTGCATTATACCCATTTAAATATTTGAAAACAGTAGTTATCCAAGAAACAGGTTGCCGGAAGTGAGACCCAAAGGTGGGAATTAGGTCCCACAGGTGAGTTATTCGAGAACAGAAGCTGTTAGACTATTAATAGCAGTTCCATTTCAATACATCAACAATAAAAGGGTGGGACCTAGATGCCACAATAGTAGTAGACCTTATACTCATATAATGGGAGCACACGGGAAAAAAAGTTTGTGAGAGCAGTTACCATGAAACTATTTGTGGAAACGATAGAAGAATGTCATGCCACGTCGTCGAGAATGTGACTAAAGTCGAGGTACCTGGTCAGAATTGATTACATTAGAGATCCTTTGGATTTCGTCATGAATCTCTAGATGTACAGCAGAAGAAAGGAACCAGATATGCCAACAGTAGTGAATGAACGAACGAATGAATGGTAGATTTCTATATGTAGCTGAAGTCCTTTTAATTCTGTCTTTACATCGCTGTGCTGAAGCTACGAAAACTTCATTAGAAGAGGTTAAGATTAAAGTTTTTGGGAAAGCATCCTCCTGGGAGTTTTATGTCCGCGTCATGGTGGGTCTTAGATGGAAGGGTTAGAGTTTGGAGTTATAAGGAATGTTGTTCGTCAGAAGAGTTACGATGGAAAAAAGTGTTAACATAGCAAAGGAGTTATGACGTTTCGTTTATGGAAAAGAGGTTGTAGGTTGTACTCTATTTCCGGCCTGATCTGGCGTTTGTAAATTTAGAAAAGAAGAGGAGGCAGTGGGATACACACTGAAGCAATAATAACCATTCAAGCACATTTAGCAATGGGGGTAAGTGATGTACGTAATTTATAATCGCTTTAACAACGAGGGACTACTCTTTCATTGCGATAATGTGGAAATCAGGTACTGTTCGATGATATCTAATGGCTTTGTATTAGTGAACTGGCAGTCATTTATACGTTTATACATTTGATGGTGAAGTCTGACGGTAACCATGATAGTTTTGTATTAGCAAACTGGCAGACACTCAGAGACTCATCAATCAAGAATATTTGAAGATATGATAAAAGAAATATCAGATCTTGAGTCTTTTTATTATTTCAAAAATTGATTAAGATTTATTTCACATAGAATGTCTGTTTACTAGAATGACAACTTCCGGTCGAAAAGAAAAACGAAAAATGCGTATTTTGTTTTCGTCGTTTGTTACCTAATTAAGAGCGTTGACAGTACAATAGAAAGATTTTCGACACTCCCAATATATATATATATATATATATATATATATATATATATATATTATATATATATATATATATATACTTGTGTGTATGCGTGCGCGAGTGTGTGTGTGCCTTTGAATTTACGATGAAAATAAAAGTAATATTTATATAATACAATATATATTTATATATATATATATATATATATATATATATATGTGTGTGTGTGTGTGTGTGTGTGTGTGTGTGTTTTGTGTGTGTCTGTGTCTGTGTGTTTGTGTGTGTGGACAGAGGGTTGATCTGTCAATCTTAGATCCATCTCCCTTGACCTCAGCGACAGTCTGTTTGATGCTATATGTAATCGTCAGGCATGACGATTACATATAACATCAAACTGACTGTCGCCTCTAAAAATTTGACTTCTATGTTCACTTATATATATATATATATATATATATATATATATATATATAAAGTGAACATAGAAGTCAACACTAGACTATACACACACACACACACACACACACACACACACACACACACACATATATATATATATATATATATATATATATATATATATATATATATACACAAACACACAAACATACATACACATAAGCCAGAGTAAACAAAAGTAAAATATTTGTTAAGATCGCATGCATTAAAAGTTGGAAGACCAGACTTGCAGAGTTGTTTAATATTCCCAAAAAGATATGAATGCTGACCAGAACTCTACGGCTGTTTCGAACTTCACGGTCTCCTCCTCTGCTTTGTTCAGTACATATATCAAATTGAGCTCAACAACTTAAGTATTGGTGTAGACACGTTAACAAGTTCATTTGGTATTTATATGAAACCAAATAAAGTTAGAAGTTTTAAAATTTGTAAAAAAAAATTATTTGCTATATAACCCACAATACTTCCGGTTTCTGACGAAAGTACTTCCATCGTTGAGCTCAATTTGAATGATTTGCTGAACATCCACCTGAGAAGACCACAACACGATTATTGCTAGTTTCCCCAAATATAAAATGAATACAGATGCGGAAGTTGATAAAAGAAAAAACGTTTTTATAATGTTTCTCAGACGCAGAAATGTAGATATCAACTTAAGAAAAGGAAAAGGAAAAATCGGATGATTATTATAACTTGTATATCGACTAAATAAATCAATATGATATTATCACTATTCTATCTCGTTAATATCTTTATACAGCCTTCAAAATTTTGAAAAATGTTTGACACTTTAAAATTATAAATTTTTGTTCAAAATGTGTTTTTTTTTTTATTCAGATACATTCGGCAAGTAATATCAACATTAAATGTGATTCAGTATGGTTAGTTTGGCAGACCATTTTACCTGATAGATTTTGAGAGATAAACCAATATTTGAATTAAATTGGAATTTGAAGATTCGACATGAAGCGAACAAAATATTGTCTATTCTACTGATAATGTTTACTCATTTAATGTGTCAGGCGTTCAAATATATTTGAAAGAAAAATTCGAATACTGGAGATTCTACTCATAATTTTAATCCAGATAGCAAAACAATTCATGAAAAAAAAATGGAAAATTAAAATAAAGTTTGAAACCGTCGGAGCCCGTAGGTATATTCTGAAAAAAGTTATTTGTTACAAGATTCATTCTCGTCGATGAAACGTTACATGCCTACATATCCCAATACAAATATGCGTAGTCAGTAGTGTTTCGCTGCATCACAGCACTTCAATGAGACTAAACATCCGAATGCCTCAAGACAGGATTGAAACCCAAAAGCTTTGGTGTCAGTCCGAATTTCTACCACTGAGAATATAATAATATTAATAATTAATGTAATAAAAGTTTTGTTTGATTAATGTTACCTTCAACATCTTTACTCCAGTGTTTCATAAACAGACCCGTCAGTCTACACGTGAATAGGTATCAACAATTATCTATCTCTCTCTGTCTCCCTCTCTCTATTTATTTATTTATTTATTTATTTATGTATGTATGTATGTATGTATGTATGTCTCTATCTGTATATATATATATATATATATATATATAAATGAAACATTGAAGTTAACACTCAGGAGCGACAGTCTGACAATTGCGTATATCATGAAGCATTCGCCTATTGGTTTGGTCTTCAAGGCCAACTTTTATATTTACATACTATATATCCCTTATATGTAAAATTTGTTTGTAACATAAATTTTGGAAATGGTATAGAATAAGACATCCCAGGATTTAACGTGTTTATGTTTGTAGTTTTAGTGAAACATCCAGACGGGTCTCTGTTTCACAATATCGCTGTCTTCAAAGCTCACCGAGTGGGACAACATACTTACCAATTTAATACGTAGGGAATTAGGATGATTCGAACTGTGCAGGTAACAGAACCGGACTTGGAAATGTCTGAATTCATCGCAGTAAAGACAACGAGATCACAGTATAGAGGATGAGTTGTGCAAGAGTTACCGTCTCTAAGAAAAATGGCTCCACGACGCAAATCCCTCCGAACATGCTGTACTGCTTGGAATTTGCACCGGAAGCTCTACTGCGAACATTACCGGGTGTTTGGTTGTTAATCTAAGGACAGTACAGAGGATTCGGAAAGAGTTGGATGATATATCCAGTCAACATTATGATGTTTGGAGTGATCACAAGTGATGGCCAAGTTATACCCAATTCTTCTTCCTCTAGACTTCTTCCTACATCAAGTACAATGAGGAAATAGTACCGCCCGTGTTCAAGATGGCGGCTTCTGTAAGAACCTACTTTTACCAACATGCCACAAAATCTGGTGAACCCAGTCATGGCTGTCAGACAATTTCTGTTACTAATCAGCCCTTACGTATAGACGCCTACTTCCCCAGATTGTAACCCTCTGGATTATTATGTGTGCGGCACAGCTGAGCGAGAGACCAACTAAAACAAGGAGACCGCCCAGAAGAGTTGCAAGAAATTCCAACATCGTCTGAAGGCCGTGGTTAAAGCCAATGGCGATTTTATTGAATTGATTTTCTCTTTATTATTAAAAAATATTTTTGTTTAATTTTGCTAAATTTATCTGTTATAATAAGATGTTAACGTTATTCTCATCTTCGCTTAATTTATACGACACTTTATTCATCGTATCCTTTAGATGTGCAGGACTTAATAACCAAAATATTTTAAATGATTTCCTAACTTATTCTATACTCCATGATTTCATAGCCTTCACTTCCAATGTTTTCCTGTTACGTTCACTCAGTAATATTCTACTTTATGTGGATCTTGCCCCCTGAATTGTTTGACCATTGGTATTAAAATTATTTGTTTACATATCCAGTGAATCATAACTGTTGCTATTTGACTTCATATAAGGCAGTTAATGTTTTACTGTCGATCTTTGAAATACATTAATTCATATTTCTTGTTTTCAGTTACCTTGAAATAGTACCAGGGTCTTTGATGGAAAAGTATCATATAGGCAAACCGCTTTCCACAACTAATACACATCTGAACTATTAGTATCTTAAGTACTGCTACACCCATTAACACTCACGACAGTTGCAAGTTAATTAGCGCAATACTATATATCTTGTTGGTGATTTCTTTCATTCGATAAACAAAGAGGAAGAAGTAATGGGCAAATGTATCTGCGATGCGTAAAGATGTTTTTCTCTGACAGTCATCGATTCCTTGGCGCCGAGCCTCAGCTCGAAGCGTGAAATGTAGCCCAACTATTTTCATTTGTTTTTCTAGCATCTTTCGACGCTAATTGACAGTGACAACGTGACTACGATCTTAGAATAGCCAGTGGTTGTGCGGGAGAATGCTCGGCCAAACGTGTTCATCCGTCAATTCGAAATTGGAGACTCAGAGAATCTAACCGAAAACTAAGTGTCTAAAAGGCAGTAAGAGAACGTGATAAACCAATGCCGATAGTAACATAGAATTGAGAAATTATGAAACTTATGGAGGTTTCAGAGAAAGATAAAGAAACGTAAATAGATTGTAAAAACATATAAGCAGTTTGCGTTAGGAAATGGGATGCGACAAAGTCGGTGTTGTAAAATGAGTCATTGATGGAAAGAGCAACAGGAAGGATGAGAGAAAACCTAAATAGGGAGATAAAGAAATATCAATATTTTTCAGCGAAAGTTTTAAAGACAAAATGATGTAAAAGCATATTGAACACAGTATAATGCTAATGAACAAGACTGAGTTGAAAATATGGCCGTTAATTTAAAGTAATATTTTATGTTAATTTGACAAACAACGTTGTCTTCTTAACATTTAGAATGCTTCCATGGCTATCCCAATACGCCTTCGGATTTCAGTGTCACACTTTTAGACCTCTGTTAAAACACTACCCAGTTATTTAAATTTATGCATTTGTTTCATTTTGGTATAAAACATTCCCTATTTGTAACACCTTTTTTTTATTAAATTGCAATTTTAAAACTGCAAACTCATTGTTTTCTGTACAGAATTTTATTTGACAAATGTTTCAGATTTATCGTTAATTACTATCGTGATCAAGATGCCAGGTGTTAACTAATAGGTTAGTATTTGTCCTATATATATATATTCATATATAATACAAAGTCACATTCATGTATTAGAATAATCTTTCCATTGACGCACTTTACCCACTTTGACGCTCGAGCTGGTTCAATCGTACGAATGACATTTCATCTATATATGTTACAAGGATGATTTTATACATTGTATCAAATTATCCAACATTTAATGCCAATCTCTCAGAATTATTTTTATGGTGCCAAATTGCCAATATCTACTAAATTATGTTAGAGTAATTTTTTTCATTTTACCAAATGATAGCAAATTTTCTTGAATCCTTATAAAAAATTTTATTTAATGGGAAAAAATTTTTAACAAATTCATACATTAGTGTAATTTCATTTATGCAAGTTTAGTCAAATCTTATATTAGCAAAATTTAAAGGATGGCAAAATATTCCAGTCGTTAGGAAACAATTATATTAATGTAATTTGTTGCAAATGTTAAGTAAATGATTCTATACACAAAATTTTTTGGTAAATGCTTATAGTAAATTACATTGATTATTGTACTGAAATCTGCAGTGTTTTGAAATTCTTTAATGTTATTACCTATTTATATTAACATCGTTTTGTGAATTGTGCCAAACTAGAGAATATTTGCTAAATGCTTTTATTAAGATAATTGTGTTTTCTTCGTAAAATAATATTCACTGTTTTATAAATGGTTATATTTCCTTTAATATAGTAACAAAATATTCAGTGTTTATATTTAGATATATACTTAGAGTCGATTTTGAAAATTAAATACAAGCAGTTGCTTACTGGTGTAAGAAAGTTCTTGTGAATTCTAATGTTTCCAACAGGAATGTGATATCTTTTAAACATGACAGAGAACATATTTTGCCTGTCATCACTATGTTTGATGCTAACTTCCAGGAATGAAAGCGATAATACCTACTTGGTCTCAGGTTTTTCTCTGACGTATAGAGTAATAATTATATTTAATGGATTGCTAGGTGTACTGCTTGGTAGGTTTAATCATAGACACTATTTCCTCGTCAGAAACCCTCAATATGATTGATAAATCGACCATTTGTCCAAATATAGGGAATTGCTTCTAAATCTGGATTGATATTTCTGCTATATATCTCGAGATTCTTGAAAAAAAAAATCACAGATCATTATTGTTCCTGGCATGGCATCTCGGCATTAGTCACTTTTCTATCGCCTTGACGTGGTTTCGCTGTGTCTTCATTGTACGTATTTTCATGGTAAAAGTTCTAATGAGCTTTCCTCCTTGATATCTTATGCGTAATTAATTTAAGCATCAAGAGCGTATTGATTTAATCTTGAAAGACATAGATGCAAAAATAATTTCTCTTCTAATAGTATCTTTTCAGGAACCTCTCCTCTGTGTAATTCTTTTTATTTCTTGCATCTCTACAAACTATTCTTCTTTTCATTGGCGCGTCCCCTCAGGGCGTAGTCGAACATAGCTCTCTCGTATTTCCTGCCTTTTATAACTCTTAATAAAGATTGTCTTTCTGTTAATTACCCTGATTCTTCTTCCGCCATCAATTTCCTCAAGCTGACAACGTATTTTATGCATTTTTTTCATCTGTCCGAGTCGTACTGCCTCATTACGTCCCCCCAAAATCTCAATTGTCTCTTTTTGGTGTTATGCATTATTTTCTTTTTAGTTTCCATTCCCCTCCTTCTCCGACATTGGTCACCACTTAATATTTAAGGAAATTGTCCAGCACTCACTGCCATAAAGAAGGGTAGATATCACATAGCGTTTTAGTACTCTTTTCCTTGTTTCTAGAGAAGTTTTTCTATTTCTCAGTACTTTTCTTAACTTTTGGAATGCTTCCATGGCTATCCCAATTCGCCTTCGGATTTCAGTGTCACATTTTTAGACCTCTGTTAAAACACTCCACAGTTATTTAAATTTACGCATTGTTTCATTTTGGTAGCACGGATATTCACTAACGACAATTATCAATTGTTTCGTTTCAATATATTTTCTAATTCTCTCTCCTTTTCATTAACATCGTGCATCTTAGTGCTATTAACCTCTTGCCTGGCGTGAAATTATTTAAAGAAAATATCTGGACGAGTGCTCCTCTGTCCACTGAGTCCATCCTTGAAAGTTTACAACGTTTATACTGTCTTTCATCTTGCAACTCTTAAACTACCTTTCATAATGCGACTGAACAGACAAAACGTTATTCAATTCTATATCAAATTATCTAAATCCCATAATCTTTCTTAATTCTGCTATCTACCACTTTCACTGATAGTACACCTCATGCAATATTCACGGTGGTAATCCATCTTCTTTCTATTTCGTATGGAAGAAGTACCACCATTTGTGGAAGAAACTCCAAATAGGATGCTTCCCTGATCACTAAATGCTTAATATCATCATAATCAAGATCACCTATTTACCTATCCCACATATTCTCATTTCTTATTTCATTCATTTCCCTGCTTTACAAGAATCTAACCCAGCTATGCTATACTACAAGTGGCATATAGGGCTTTATTTGGGTGAATTAAAAAAAAAAAAGAAACATATATTCTGCTATTTTTTGTTAATGACATTTTTATAGTGAAAAAATAAATTTAAATATAAAATATTTGACAGATTACATACAAGATAGAAACTTTCTGAAAAGAAGAAATATATTTTTCTTCACATATATGATATTTATAAATAATTATAAAACTATTTTCTAAAAAAACAGCGAAAAAAAATCCGTTCGTTGTCTTGATGCGTTGAACTAAAAAAAATACGAATAATACCGATGAAAATAATCAGGCATGTCAAGCAATCTATGTCAGACGTTATCTTAAATATTTCAAACACGTATGCGTATAGTCATGAGGTGTGCCAGACATTCATGAATACTTCCTTTTGAATGAGACGTTAGCAGCGAGCGGTATTGTCACATATTTGTGATTCAAAGTAATGAGAATTATATGGAAAAATATGGAGAAATCTTTTGATAAATTGATAAAAAAAAATTAAAAACAAATACAAAATAAGCTAAAGATAATGAAAATGTTTTTACCTGAAGATAATATATGTCTCTATTATTGTAGCTACAAGATTATTCAAATTCGCTATGTACATACCGGCCTCCGATGAATCACGCACATGTTATATATATATATATATATATATATATATATATATATATATATATATATATATATATACACACACAGACACAGACACAGACACACACACACAGACACACAGACACACAGACACACACACACACACACACACACATATATATATATATATATATATATATATATATATATATATATATATATATATAATAATCGACTCTCCCGTCGAGATTCGACGTATGAGGGTCAAGCAGATCACTTTCCAGGAGACCGACAGCCCGACACCGGCGCATGAGATTTGATTATAGTGGTGAAGGCCTCGTGCCGGACCATCCACACTTTTTGAAGGGACGGATACAGAGACCTGGTGCACCGAATGCCACAAAGTTCCTAAACGACCCTCTGCAGGTTTTGAATGCAGAGTTGCCCTTCTCCCAGACCTGTTGCCATTCAAGGCTATAGAACCCAGTCTGTCCTATATATATATATATATATATATGCACGTATATATATATATATATATATATATATATATATATATATATATATATATATATATATATATATATACGTATACACACACATACGTGCACACGTGTGTGTGTGTGCGTGCGGGTGTGTGTATGTTTCTGTGATATTGCTCACACATTTTCGCTTATCGCCTAGAACTAGTGTCCACTCATGTTATTTTATTTTGATTTAAGAATAAGGTTTCTCCCTGTACGAGGTCCCTGGACAACTCGTGGTAGAGGTTTCCGTGAACAGGTCGTTTATAAGAATATGAATGTAAGCCAACGGTTATCTCTAGACTTGCAGAGATTAAGATTGGATTGATCGAGGAAACATCCTCTTGGTAGTGGTTCGCGAGTGGTACCTGTCAGAGTGGATGCGTAGGGAATACGGCTGGTTTGCTACAACGTAAGTGGCATAGCAGATTCTATCCGTGAATTGTAGACCTGGCGGAGCCAAGGAAATTATATCTTCCGAGCTCTTTCCATGGACGTAATAGTAGATGTGACATTGTTTTTCAATCAAGGGACAACACTCTGATACAGTGATTCTAATATTTATATAAATGTCTTCTATATATCTTGGTTGTGAATGACTAAATAGGAAATGGATCATGAGATTATCTGCAGACTTTAGTTTAATTTTGCTCGAATTCCCAAATATGTGGGATGAAATCACTGCGCCAAAGTAAGTATGAGTGAAATATGTTTTTGATTGCCACACACTGAGCAATCATGTGAATGAAGTGAAGTCGTGGATTCGCAAAACTTCCTTGTAAAAAACAAAAACAAAAGAAAAAACAAAAAAAAAAACAATCACATCCCGGGATTAATTGATATCGTGATATATTGGCTGCGGGATTTTTATCACCCAATAATCCGTTATCCTCATTATGTGTACTAATATTAAATTGTACATATATATATATATATATATATATATATATATATATATATATATATATATATATATAGCTATTTGGCAATGAATTTTTTGTGAAAAAAGATTTAAGTTTTTTCACAGTATTCTTCTCCTATATGGCTCTGCTTGGCACAAAAATCACACACTAAGATTCTCTCTCTCTATCACTCTCTCTCTCTCTCTCACACACACATGTATATATATATATATATATATATATATATATATATATATATATATATCCTTACTCATACACCAATATCGAAAATCGGTAGGAAATAGATAAGGCACTTCATTGAATTTCACGATTCTGGTCCTTCTAATATTTTAGCCAAACAATCACTATATTCCGTTTAGTAGTGATGCTCTAATTATATATACTCCTAATACTGATATTCATCTGACTTAGCAGATCAAGTAAACAAAGGCAAACACACAACAGACTTTACATACGACATTGATATCAAGCTACACCTCGTAAACAACAGTTCCAAATTATGTGTCCACCAGAAATAAACAGACTAAAACGACATAATAAATTTCTATTTTCATCATAATAACAAACTAAAACCCGACATAATCATGGTAAATTTTCTTAAG
Source organism: Acanthosepion pharaonis (assembly GCA_903632075.3). NCBI lineage: Eukaryota > Metazoa > Mollusca > Cephalopoda > Sepiida > Sepiidae > Acanthosepion > Acanthosepion pharaonis. The sequence continues at coordinate 63,243 of CAHIKZ030003056.1, read as the reverse complement.
AGCACTCACATTATTTAGCCACCAGTAAAAGAAAACATTCAATGAAAATGCCTGCAACATTTCTCAATACCCTATTTTATATTCAATGCGAAACAAAAGACCCATAAAATATTCCAAAACAAAACCAAAAAAAAAACGTCTTCCTCCTGAAAGACACAGTAAATCATAAATATATTATCCTACCAACTCACTCTTGTGCTTCTTGATTTTGTCTATCGACGAAATACAGAGTCCATTCTTATTATTTTGATAAATGGACTGTTTCTATTGATATTGTGTTATTTTTTTTTAATCTTTGTGTTTCATTTTTAATTTGTTTTTCTTGTTTCATACTACCCCACCCCATCATTTAATAAATCATGAAATTTTCATATAAATGAAATTTACCATAAAGTTCGTTTATATAAAAATTTCATGATTTCAATGAAATTATTTTTTTACATCATGGGATGTTCTGTAGGTGCCCTGCGAATATGGGGTATTATGCTATATGAAGGATTGAGTGGTGATTAATGAGTTCTTATGATGAATGGACAAATTATAATGAATGAATGTATCCTGATTCTGATTAACTAGGACTGGGTTTGCTAATGAAGTCCAGCCTTTCTCCATTTCCCCTTCGGACTTTTTTGTATTTTTACAAAAAAAATCCTACCAACTAACTCTATCGCATCTACAGTCTAAAAGAATCTATTTCACTCAACATAAAGGAATCTAAATAAAATATTATATGAAGACAGAGG
>CAHIKZ030003056.1:47500-60000 GCA_903632075.3 Acanthosepion pharaonis | reverse complement strand
CCTCAGAATCTATCTTGCACATTTACAAATCTGACATTCGTCCGTGCATTGAATATAGTTGTTATATCTCCTTTGGTTCTCCTACTATACATTTCAGGATGCTTGATAAAATCCAAAAAAAAGGTCGGAAATGCAATCGATTCTGACCGAGCATCATGAATTCAGTCACTTTCATGATGACATACCTTGGCTTCATTTTGTCTTTTCTAGAAATATTTTCTATGCCAACTGCCTTGACGATGTTTTCCCCTTCCAAGTCAAATACCTGAAATTAATCGGGCTACTAGATTAGCATCTATGTCTAATGGTTACAGTTGAAAAAGCTAAATGCAACAGCTATTTCTACTCCGGCAGTTTACTTTCTCGCACTTCTCACCTGTAGAATATTCTTCCGCTGAATTGCTTTCCAGATAGAATGCCAATTGCTATCTTCTGTGTTTTTGAATGACGATCATTTATTCTTTACTCAATCTATCCTATTGCCTGTCGTCTCTTTCAATTTCATTCGCTGTAACCCACCTCTGTTCTAGTCACCTTAGTGCTTTGCCTGAGGTAAAATGATTTAAAAACAAAACAAAAAAAAACCCTCTAAAATCTTTCACAAACAGAAAAATACAGTAATCACCAGTTCCAGGATAACTCACAGTGTATTTCCTTGCTATGAGTAAATTTTTCTGTTAATCCTCACATTTCCTTTACTTTTACACTTCGCACGAACAATATTACTATCATTTTAACACATTATGCTTCTCTTATTTATCCCACAAGAACCTGGTGAAACATTGCTCGCCATCTGTAGCTCTCAGCAATGTATGACATCTTATTATATCTCGTAATCCTTGTTCTAACAAACAATTGCCCAAGCCTGTTAGGTTTGTCATTCGGCATTTTCGACGATTTTTTTGCCTTTAATATGTCTTGTGATTGTTAGTTTTCCAACACTTCTTTCATCATTATATGTCCTAGGAGTTCCAATTGAATCATTACGATTATATATATATATATATATATATATATATATATATATATATATTGTTATGGTCCAGGTTAAGACCAAGGAAGAACAACACGAACACAAGAGTAGAAATAACGAAGGTATATTACACGAAATAATAATACAAGATGTGGAAAGTGTTAGTATGACTGTCAGTCTGATTTGCAGTGAACTACTATCAGCTCGACTCGATTCGGTATCTAGCCACCCCACCACGAGGGTTGCATGTGGCACAAGGCCGAGTTTAACGTAGGTTTCCCGAGCCTGTAGGCTCGGCCAAAAAAAAAATGACCCTAGGAGCCGTATAAACGGGATTGGTTTGGTTAACCTCCCCGTACGAGACTGTGCCCTTCGGCGGAGCCTCGTCCAGGTTCCTCTCTGCTCAGAGGCAGAGAGTTCGATCGTCAAGCCGAGAAGCTCGGCTTGATTTGGTATCTAGCCACCCCCCACAAGGGTTGCATGTGGCACAAGACCATGTTTTTACGTGGGTTTCCCGAGCCCGTAGGCTCAGCCAAAAAGTGCCCGTATAACCCGTATAAACGAGATCGGGATGGTCATTTCTCCCCGAACGAGATTCTGCCCTTCGGCGGAACCTCGTCCGGGTTCCTTTCTGCTCAAAAGCTGAGCGTTCGACAGTCAAGCCGAGAAGCTCGGATTGATTCGGTATCTAGCCACCCCCCCACGAGGGTTGCATGTGGCACAAGGCCGAGTTTATCGTGGGTTTCCCGAGCCCGTAGGCTCAGCCAAAAAATGCCCGTATAACCCGTATAAACGAGATCAGGTTGGTCATTTCTCCCCGAACGAGATTCTGCCCTTCGGCGGAACCTCGCCCGGGTTCCTTTCTGCTCAGAGGCAGAAAGTTCGACCGTCAAGTCGAAAAGCTCGGCTTGATTATCTAGCCACCCCCCACGAGGGTTGCATGTGGCACAAGGCTGAGTTTATCGTGGGTTTCCCGAGCCCGTAGGCTCAGCCAAAAATGCCCGTATAACCCGTATAAACGAGATCGGGTTGGTCATTTCTCCCCGAACGAGACTCTGCCCTTCGGCGGAGCCTCGTCCACACCCTTTCTGCTCAGAAGCAGAAAGTTCGACCGTCAAGTCGAGAAGCTCGGCTTGATTGGTCCCTCTCTCTTGGGAGGCGTAGTATCCATAGTGTTAGGAAGAATTCATTCTGTAGTTATAGGTAAGGACCCATGATATATATATATATATATATATATATATATATATATATATATGTGTGTGTGTGTGTGTGTGTGTGTGTGTGTCCTGGTCGTTACTCTTTACGTTAAAGCTTCGACGTCGTATAATCTCTCTAGTCCATTGCATTAACAGTATCGATAGTGGAAGCACATTTCTGTTGCATCATGTTTCGACTCCATCTGCGCGAAAACAGTCCAGAATTCACTGCCATATAAGAGGACGGATATCGCACATCATTTTTAAGTACTATTTTCTTTGTTTCTACTGAAATTTTCCTGTTTCTTAATACTTTGCTTAACGTTTGAAGATCATCATTCGCTCTTCCGATGCATCTTCCGATTTCGTTGTCCCATTATCTGAATCTATTTTGCAACAAATAATTTGCGCCTGCTGAGCACATAGACCTTTGCAAGATTACGATATAATAATAATGAAATAATGAAATAAATGTATTGATTCATCGTTTGATGAGTTTGTTATTTTAACGGCATATAGACATTTTTATGTGTCATTTAATGCCGAAATTTAATTTTCGTGGGTGCTGTGGTGTAATAAATAGATGATATGTGTCCTCCTTCTTTCACAATGGAATACACGATAGATAATACTCAGCTTTTATGCATATAAACTTGTCTATGGGCATGATTACTAGAGGCGGTTATATGCATGTTTTATATTGTAGCGTTGTTGAAGTTATATTTTGGAATATAATTTGATTTAAGAAAGTATAAGATATTATTTAGATTAATGCCATGAAAGAGTTTTTCATGTTAGTGATTTTGTTGACTTTGTTTAGCGGCACATCAACACTTATAGGGGTACTCAATTCCGAAATGTAAATATCTCGAAAGCAATTGTATGCCTTCATCTACAGATAAAATGTCTTGTTGATAACTTTGCTATAATTGGTAATTTTACTATCAGTTGGTATTTTCAGTAATTTTAATATAAATTGATATTGCTGGTAATTCTTTGTATAAATACGTAATGCTGGTATTTTGTTTTCTAAAAGAATACATTTTTAGACTTACGTCGTGTTTGTTCTTGTATAAGGGTTAGCTATTTGTTCATAGCTGGGATCCTAACAGGTGCAACAACTCCATGTTAAAGTAATTAAGAGGAAATTCTTCGCACCTCAAAACCTCCAATCTTTGCATCAGAGGCCTTGATGCCGTATTTAGTTTAACGTCATTCCCAGGACTGAAAATGAATAGGAGTAGACGACTAATATTACTTGATGTATTCCTCTCACCTTAGCAATCGCCTTATTTCTAAAATAGCAGTGTAATTATCAGATTTATTTAATCGGAAGGTTTTATTTATTCTTGTTTGTTAAGGATAATTCTACATAATTCCCTTTTCATGGCCCACACAGCGCCAAACTTTTGCTGAAGAACGAGTCCCCTGTGTCAATGTCTCGATATCAATCTACATATGTTTTTAATATTTAATTTGTTGTCTCATGAAATGATGACATCCAATTTGAAATAGATTTCTCTATCAATTTTTTTCGGAATATTGAATTATTTTCTTTCTTTTAGTTTTTTCCTGTTTCGGTAGACAAAAATTCTTCAAAAGTGTCGAAACATTTGTAGTGTCTATGTTTCTTCAATAATGTCATTCACGTTTTTGATAATGTCCTGATACAGTAAGGATATGCCACAATTTCTGTTCTTCATGCAACAGTGTATTATTTGGTTCTGAAAATAAAGTATAGAGTTTTCTCTCTTTACACGCTGAAGCGGACAGAATATACCATCCGAAACGTTGTTGTCATAAAGATACTTTCCACATAAAATAAAAATTAGCTTCATCTTGACAGCAGTTCTTAGAATATTAAATATTCTGAAAAAAGTATAAAACCATAAAGTTATATATTAAAATATTTCTTGTCTGTAAAAAATCATTATTTTTTTTAGATTCCAAAAGACGTGATATATTCCTTTTTTTTAAATAATTTCACCCCAAGCAAGGTAATGAAGCCAATGACTCACAATTGGGGACTCAGTGTTATAGAATATGTGAAAACTATTATGAAGGAGAATGAACAATAAGAGAACAATATTTAAGACTGGTGATAAAGATTGACATTAAATTTAAATTTTTAAAGATCAAAGATGACTTGGAAGTAATACACCGGAAGAGAGTTCCACAACGCGGAAGTGCTATAGAAGAAACTTTTAGCATAGAACTTACGGTTTCAACTCTAAAATGCTGAGACCTTGACATCAATCTAGTACTGAGCTTAAATTCGTAAAATCTAGGTAATATAGATGTAAGTTCATGAGAAGGATTCTCAGGAAAATATAGAACTAAGTTATATTATGGCGGTGGGAAGGTGACTGAAATCGAGAGGACGAGATGCTAAAATAAATGCTATATTACGAAAAGATGAAATTGATAATTATAAAAAATGTGATATTGAAAATAAAAAGAATCCAAAGAACCACCTAATATCTGTTGAGGGGCCCTCCCCTTTTTACACAATTGGACTCACCCAGTATATACATATACTACTGCTACGTGAATGCCCGAGAGTGAAAGGTTGTAGGTAACCGGAAGTGTGAGTGTTAGTGTGAGGTAACAGCACTGTAGGTAACCAACACAAGGTGAAGGTAACATGCAGACGGAACGAACGTAGCGAGCAAAAGTCACGGTGAGCGAGCTCGTAGACTCAGGAAGATACAGCGATACTTCAATACCAAAGACTGTATAAATATTTTGCTACTAACCCGTATTCCCGGAACTACTAACCTGCATTACCAGTTTCTATTATACATTATTTTCCTATATTCATTCTTGGCGTTTGTTATTTATTGGTATTGGATTTCAACCCGGAATCCACAACAATATCCTTCGGTGCTATTGCGTAATTGATTTACGAGTTTGTTATATATGTGCTTCTGTCATCTAGCGACAGTGAGTTTAATCCTTAGATCAAGTAACGAAATAAAGTAACTGATATCACAGTGAAAAGTATAACAATAATCAGCAGATATCTGCCAATCAATGGACAACTGATTAAGACGAAAGCATACTTAGTCGAAAGGTTGTGTGTACAATAACTTCTATATCAATCAAGATGATTACAATAAATCAAAATAATACATATAATGTATATTAACAATTACTGATTTTCAAATTGAAATACTGAATTACGATATTTTCCTATGGTTATTTATTATACTGTGTCTTTTTTTTTATAAAGTTGAAGCAAGAATCAAAGTAAAATACAACAAAAAACAAAGCAAAAACAAGTATACTGTAGGAACCATAGTGTATAATTTATACAAATTTATATCTATTATATTTGCACAGTAACAACGCTGAATCGGAAAGGAACAACTTACCGTAGTCGCTTATTTTAATACATATGAAAAAGGCATTATTCTATGAATCCTGCATCAAATTGGACAGGGATCGAAAATCTTGTGTGGCAGCCTGTCTAGGAAAATAACAAGGCTGATTCAAAATACAAAAATCGTGGCGAAAGCAAAGGAAATTGAATGAAAATATACTTCCAAGAATCATGACAATCCACAGACAAGAAATAAGATTAATCTTAATAGAGAACCATGATCGGTTTTATCCTCAAAAGACATGGCATCAAGATAGAGAGCTTGATGTTTCTCTTTGTAGCGGATATAGATGTTTACCTTGCGTATATTCTCACCTAATGTGTCTAATCTTATCGTATGATTTGTTTCCATATCTTTACAATTCTTTCCATATTTTGGGAACTGCTTGTATGACAATTTCGAACTTTCCACTGATAATATTTTTTTTTCTGTTTTGTTCTTTTTTTAAACAACATGTTCGTATTTCCAATCACATCGCTTTCAATACTTTGTTAACGTGCTGCTCTTAACTCGGTCTGGCGGAATATTTCTTTTTTTTTTTTCTATTTATTCTAGTTTCAGTAGTCATGTCGTTTGTATTTTCTGTTACAATCTCTATTTTAACGAAATACATAATAGTGTACTCTTTTTGTCTTATTTGTTGCATTATCGAAATATATTTATGAAGTTCCCGACTCTGGTTTCGAAGAGGTGATATTTATCATTTCACTGTCTTCTCTTTGCAGATTTTCTTAATATATTTCATACTTGACTTTACAGGTAAAACATTAATAATAATTCTGTTATTTATAAATGCGCAAACATAAACTGCCTTGCAGAAATATTTGAGTTATCCCATTTGGTATGCTCGGGTGCGCTCTTTAAGTCTATAAATAGGCAATCATATGATCTCAGTAAACTTTTAGTTAACTCTTTAAACTCTTTCTTCCAGATGTAGTCAACGTCGATAAAGGGCGTATCCTTCCTCCTCAGTTGACTTTTGAAATCTCTTACATAAGATTATATACACAAGTGTCTACTTCGCAAGCTTGTTTCACTCCCTCACAAAAAACCACATGCTTCTCAAAGCTAGTTTAAATTTTTATTCTTTTCATTACAATTGTATGCAATTTTTATTCTTTTCATTACAATTGTATGCAAATGCGTTTCGTTTTGTTAATAACATGCATTGTCGTTTGCATTATATTCATAACTTGAGTATATTTTACCCAAAGTCATATTCAGTCCGCCATTAGTGTCTGCAGCGTAAATACTACAGGAGCTCATAAATATTTACTGTACAGCGTGCACACACTCATATGTAAAATGTTCATATCGTCCAGAAAATGGTGACGCATGTCTACCCAAACATGCTAGCATCCAGCAAAAAATATTCGCATCCCTTGAAGTATTTCATATTTTGTAGTGTCACCAATTTGAATTCAAATTGACGTAAATGGTCATCTCACAATTTGATCAACACCAAATGCACAACGGCTTGGTTTTGAATATATTTTATTGTTAGACAAACACATATTAGAATAACAATGCTCTTGGATACATAAGTATTCACCCATCTCTAAGAGTCAATACTTTCCAGAACCATATTTAGCTGCAATTACAAATAGAAATCTTTTGTGATATGCCTCTACCAGTTTTAAATATTTTGAGCGTGAAAAAAAAGAACAGTTTAAAGAGTGATAGTGGATAGAGACCCCATCTGTTAACTCCAATTTTCATGTCTTGCTACAGATTCCAATATGGATTTCGGTATTGGCTTTAATTGGTTTATACGAACACATATTAGGGCAAGTCGATTTTGGAAGCATGGTACTGCAGCCAATTTGAAAGTACATGTGTGACATGATAAATAATACCCCAAACTATCTTTTCCTAAATCATTATTCTTCTTTGAGGAAAAGATATTAAAAGATTAAATTTAGATTTAAATTCGTAGCTTAAAATGTATTTCTGTCTTCTGGTGTGAGCCTTATGAAATAAGATAGATATTATATAATATAAAATTTATAATTTACTAAACCTTTACAAATTTCATATGGAAAAGATTCACCGCGCAAGCACATTAGTACTAAATCAATATGCCATCAAATATGACCGTCATTTACTTCAAAGGGAAATTTTGCTGGAAAATGTAGCTATATGATGATGTTATCCAGTGCAATAGTTCTACTACGATTTTCAATAAACAATGCAATTTAAAAAAAATTGTCTCGTAATTTGTGACCAGGAGTATTATAGCGTTATACAGACTTTTTTTCTATTTTTTCTTTTTCATTTATTATGGTCTATCAAATCATCTAACAAATCTCATTTATTTTAGTAGACATTTTTTTAATCTTTTACAATTTTATACAGACATTTTGTTTACTGAAAATATTGCATATGTAGAATTCTGCTTTCAATATATTTTCAATTCAATGTATCTAATAAAAATATCAAATTTATTCTTTTTTAAACATTTCACCCCAAGCAAGGCTGGATTCCTCTATTAAGCAAGTGGTTACAGAGTGAGGACGAGATTAAAGAGGGATGATTGGGGAAAGGATGAAGAGAAAGACAGGAAATAGGTCAGGGCATGTGAAGATGTCGATTGACATGACATTTGAAAATTGATTATAGCTATCAAGGAAACAACTAATAGGAAGGAACTTCCACAGACGGGGGTGTAGGTCATGAAGCTGTTGGAGTAGAATAGACGGCCACATTTAACCATTTCGACAGTAAAAGGGTGGGACCGTGATGCCAGCCCAATAGCACGCTTCAAATCAGGCAGTCTGGGAACTAACGAAATTAGCTCGTCGAAGCAGTTACTGTGAAAGTATTTGTAGAAAAGACAGAGGGAGGCGACGGCACGTCTAGGAGAGAGCGACTCTAGACGAGATGCCAGATCAGGGCCAACCACATTGCATATCCGTCTCTGGACCTTGTCGAAGACCAAACAAATATGGAAAGGGGGCATATACATATGCATAACAGCAAACATCCATTCTAAAAATGAAAATTTGATTTATAGCTTTAAAGGTGGACTAGGGCGAGAAAATATTTTGGCACGGCACAGGGAACTAACACTCCTTGCGATGGACGAAGCTATTGCTTCAATGTAATTGTTCTATCTCAGGTCAGCGGACAGTGTGAGACCAAGCAGTCGCAAAGAGGTGCTCTCGTGGAGTTGAACATCAGATATTCTAAAGCGTGGCATATATGGTTCTCTCTGGTGAGTAATAGAAAGCAATTTTGTTTTAGAGCCATTAAACCAGCCAATTTCTGCACCAGTCTACAAACAATTGGTGGTCCTTTTCGCAACTAACGGCCAGTTTAGTTTTGTCTTCGATACCAGACTTGCTATTGAAGCAGGAGAAAATAGTAGTGTCGCCAGCGTATTTATTCTTGAAAGAGTAATATTTTGAAGTCAATCTGTAAGCAAAAACCTGCAGAAATTTGGTATTTCTATACGTTTTCAGGTGATATTCAAATCTAAATGCTCAAATGTTATGTATCAACCTACTTTTTGATAGTAGTACTCACTATATGAAACTTCAGATTCTACATCCAGTGCAATATTGATTTCCGTATAAAAATAAATATCAACCTACCCTAATAAATATATTTTGATCTAAAACAGGGGTTTCTAAACTTTTTTTGTGTAATCGCTCACATTCACATAGAAAACAATTCCACCACATCTCTTTATAGTAATTATTCAAAGGCATACCAAAATTGTTTAGCAAAAGTTTCTTACTGATTCATAAAATTATCTGAATTTATGATTGAGTAAAGATACGTCCTCAGCTACTTTTATTACCGAATCAAAGAACAAATGAAGGAAAATATAATCAGTGAAAATTATTCGCGATTGAATCCTGAATTTCACTGTCGATAATTCCAAAACGGTAGATTTTATCAAATTTATCAAGCCAGATTCAAATGGAACATGCACAATTAAACACAAATGTAAGCATTTTGGAAATTTTTAATACGAACTGAGTGCGAATGTTACACTGCAAATAAATGCAAACATTAAATTATATGGTTAATATGGACCGTGCAAACGCTTGGGAAATTATAACTTTTAGTTTATTTTATTTTTTACAATGGGTTCCTCCCTTCCAAAATGCTTTGAGTTACCCCAAGACGCTTTTTTGTTTCTATTATTAATTCGAGCCTTAATCAGCCTGCCAATTTGTATAAAGAAATTGAACATAATATATTTATATATATATATATATATATTTTATATATATATAAACATATATATATATATTTTTATGATGCCAACGAATATATTGTGAAAAAATTTTTGTAATGCTCGTTGTAGTATAGATTTGGTAATCGCAACTATAGTACGCCGCTGAACAACATATTTAGACAGATGTTTCGAATACAGATTATAATACCAATGCCCGATAATACTAGTGTTTTTCGGTAGCAATTCGTTTAAAAATAGTTTTATAGTGAATAAATAATAGAGAATAGAAGGAGTATAGAATGAAAAAGATATATATATATATATATATATATATATATATATATATATATATATATATATATATATATTCTATTTAACCCCAAAAAACGGTAACTTTTAATTTTAATAAAACCATGAATGATGGAAGAAAAATATTTTATTCATAGTAATTGAAATTTAAAATTAAACATGCCATTTAAGAAAGAATGATGGAAATTTTTTTTTTTTTAAATTACGTCCTGGAAATAGAATTCTTTAAAAATGCATTTATTGAAATCTGCTGCTTCAAATTCCTCATTGACTGCTGCAACATCTCAGTTATTTAAAAAATTTCATCTTGAATTTTAAATGGCAAAATTTACTTGTTTCGGGTTTAAATATATAATAAATAAAATTAAAACTTGCTCATGTCTAAAATAAATATTTTTCTTTTCAAAATTCCTGTTTTTTAAAAATAAATAAATATATATATATATATATATTTAAATATAAAATATATATATACAACAATATATATATATATATATATATATATTTTTATTTTTTTTTATATATATATATATATATATATATATATTTATTTATATTTGAATATATATATATATATATATATAAACTATTTAGCAAAAAAATCGAACAAAAAAAAAAATGGGGAAAAAAGCATTAGATTCAGAAAAATTAAAACAGAAGATATGTTTCTTATTAAATTTAAAGGGTTTTGATTTAGAATAGACTGAATTTACCGTGATCAGACTTCCCAAAGCTCTGAAAACAGAGACGCCGTTAAAAATAAAAACAACAAATTCCATCTGTCAAATTCGCTTTGTCGCCTGCAACAAGGCTTGGGCATTGCATTTATGAAATCCTAAATTAAATGTCTTTTCATACGTGAATTTCTACAAAAATATATTCTTAAAAAAAAATAAATGTAAAACGAAAGGCACCATCCAATTTTAACACTCATTTATCCTTCAGGATAGGGAGATTTTTTTATATATATATATATATAAAGAAAAAACAGTAAGAAATATAATTTTCGTGTTCTTTATAAAATATTTTATTTTTAAAAAAATAGTTTCTTCAGTGTAAATTTTTTTCATTTATTATTATAAATAATTGATTTATATATTTTTTTATAAAAAAGTATTTAAATTTTTTTTTTTAATGGAAGCTGTGTGCTTTTTTTTAATTTTGTAATTAATTTTATATTTTTTTGAAACATTTTTATTTTATTTTTATAAATTATTGATTCAAATCAATTAAATCAATAAAATATATATATATATATATATATATATATATATATATATATATATATATATATATATATATAACAGATATGCCTTATGCGTGCCGGCGTTTGAAATTATATTATTCTCTTTGTTGATTTTTTTTTCAGAATCTAGAGGTTTCATGAACCTGAAATTTTTTTTAAAAAAAAGGTTGTCAATACAAATAAATTGGTAAAAATTTTTACTCGTCAACAGATGTTTCAATCTAAGTCATTAATTAAAAAAATTCTGTTTTCTTTTATGAATTAAATCCGCAAATATTTTTAATATCTTATCATTCTGTCAGAGATAATTTTATTTTGTTAATACATTTTTTTCATAAAAATGTCTAATATGTTGACAGTAGGCTCAAAACTTAGACCTTCATTTAATAAATCATTGAAAAAAAAAGGAAAGTTGATTGAATCTAGAAATTTTGGCTATTTGAAAAAAAGAAAAATTTCATTAATTAAATTTATTAATATAATATTTATTAAATTGAATATATATATATATATATATATATATATATATATATATATATATATATATATATATATATCAATATATAATTGGTATACACGGAATGAATTCCAATAATATAATTACTATTCTAAAAGATATATATATATATATATATATATAATTATTTTTATAAAAAAAATTATAACATAAGTATGTTATAAAATCACTACAAAAATAGCCATTTTGTTTCAACACACTCTGTGTCTTATCAAGTGATGGTGTTGAAAAAAAAAATAAATGGTTTTAAAAGTTTCAGATTAATTAACGATCCTACACTAGGGGGAGCATTGTTACAAAAGCTAGAATAACCAATCAAAAACGAAGTACAGAAAGATTCAAAAAGCTTGACAACAAAATCCTGCTATTATAGCTATTTAGATCTTTAAATACGTGTAATATTAAAAATAATTTTACTAACTAATAATTATAAATTTATATGATAAAATTTAATATTAAAATTAAAAACTGGCAATTTTAAAAATCCAAATTTAATCACTATTAAGTTTAAAAACTACAAAATTATTGAGAAAAAAAAAAAATATATATGTTTATTCAATTCATTTCTTCATTGAAATTACGTCTGACAAGACAAAAAGCTACAATTCGTCCGGTCATCTGATAATACATGTATATATTTTTTTTTTTTCCGTTTTTATTTTAAAGTTTGTGAATATGGTCTTAAAC
>CAHIKZ030003056.1:35000-40000 GCA_903632075.3 Acanthosepion pharaonis | reverse complement strand
TTTGCAGATAATTTAAATACAGAAGATATTTCTAGAGTGTAAGAAAATGTTTTGAACATAATACAAATTTAGTGATAAATCTTACCAATTAGCCCATAGCTGGGGGAGTAGTGGATTTATACGTTTTTCCAAGGGTATATGCGATTATATGAATTTAACGCACACAATTGGACATGGAATTCAGCTTCTCGATAAACAGTTCCGAGGCATTATCCATTCCAACACCGTACGTCCAAACTTTGTGTACCTGGTATTTCCCAGCAGTTGCTATAAAAAATATTTATAGAACAGACAGAGGGAAGCGATATCACGTCTGTGAGAAAGTGACTGTAGTCGAAATGACTGGTCAGGACTTATCACATTGCATATCCTTCTTTCGATTTTGTATGGCCTTATATCCACTGAATATCCCACAAGAGAAGCAATGTAATACTCATAAAATTTAATGCAAATAGCATCAAGTCGCACATTCGTCACTAGAGGTTTATCTGTGCAGACTTTGTCCTTTAGCTTCGAAACAGCAGAACAAACTATTGAGTGATTAAAGGTGAGTTTCTCTACTTCACTCGACACAAGCGAGAAAGACGAGTGAAGAAACAGTTAATATATAACACAAGAATAACTCTATCAATTCCACCTGTAAAATGATAAGACCTAGCCGACAATCTAGTACTGTGTTTAAATTCTTAAAGTTGAGGTATCAAAGAGCAAATCTCATGCGAACGAAAAAATATTTACAAAAAACAAAAACAAGAACAAAAAACGCACAGGAACACTACGTTACGCTAGTGACAAAATTATTGAATGCCACATGCCAGGTCAACACAGATAAGATTGTAAATTTTACTAAGAAAATCTAAATACATAACAGAATCCCCAGACCAGATATGACATTAATATTCAATGAACTAACGTATGGTAGACCTATATATATGTAAGATCCATTCTGTTGAGAAAAAAAAAATATATATATATATATATATATATTGCACAACAGTGTGGGCCAATATTCCTAGCTGGAAACATAGCAATCCTTCCTGGAAATTAATAAAAAAAAAATAAAAAAAATGATGTAATTCGAAACTAATGAAAATTCAACGGGAAAAAAAGAGGAGAGAGGGCTTAGAGAATATAACACTTAGCGGGCATAATGAAGTTAACAGGGGTGGTGAAAAGCATCTTTCTGCTAAACGAACGCGTTGGTGTAAATGAAGAGAGGAGACACAGACGAATGAGAAAGGTCAGGGGAGCTACGATCCTCACTGTACATAAATAGTAAGAAACAACATGTCTCTTCACTTCGATATGTCTACGTCTTTATAGCATTCCATCCGTATTAGTTTTCTCAATAAGTGACTTGGCTGATATCAGTCAGTTATGTGCCATGCATGATACACACTTAGGCGATCATGTACCTTTCAATACATGACTGACGAGGCAGATTTTTTCGATATCTCCTGCTACTTTCCCATTGCTGGTGGGAGAAGAGAATTCATACCTTTCCCAAAGTAAGTGAATGTAATAGATTCTGCCGGAATTCGAACTCGGCTCTCCGATTCCTAAATCCAAGACGCTATCCATTACACGACCGTGCCTCCTCCAGCTGATATCAATCTATTTAAAAGAATTAACTGAGTACGTATCCTTGCTTTAATCGCCAAACCTTTTATTACATAGTTGATTTATGTGTCTCACCTATCATCAGTCCGATAATGAAATCAGCGAGACGTTTGGTAATTCCATTTTTAAAAGACATGACTCGGAATGTACATGAGCCTGTTTTTCCTCCTTTTGCTTTAAATTTATTGTTGGTAATTCTTTCGATAAATATGTATTGTTGATACTTTTCATATAAAAATGTATTTTTATACTTTCATAGTGAGTTATTTTTTTTTTTTTTTTACTATTTGTAAACAGCAGAGATCAGGTGGTACCCTGCGACAGCGTGAACCTGGGAACAATAGTAATTAAGAGATGATTCCTGTCTGCTCTAAACTTCCAAACTCCCAACCAGCGACTTTCCTGTGTATGCTCCTTATCGTAGTAATTATGATAACATTTTTCTCGGCACTGATATAAAACAGTAGCCATAAATAACAGAAAATTTTAAAATGGCAGAGGCATATAATTATACGAAAATGAAAAAAAAACATATAAGGATTCAATAATAATGAAATGTATAAAAAACATGAAAGAAATCGCACTTAAAATTTAATCACTAATAATCAAAATAAATCCATTAGAAATGAATTTAAAATTAATTTCGATGAACGTAATATGAATGAAAAGTAAAATGTAAAATATAAACAACTCACTTTTAAAAAGAATTTAAAATAAATGAGCAAGTAAGAAATAGAGATCCTTCAAAAAAAATTCAATTAAACTGAAAATAATTGTTGTTACAAGTGGGGAATAAAATGAGTAAATGTTTTTGCAGATATGCGATGCCCTCTAACTATAGAAAAATAAATTTAGCAGTCTAATATATTCGACTTAAAAAGGTGCTACATCAATATATCCTCATCTTTGTTAATTAGATATTAAGAAGTATCTTACCAGGACATGTCAGGCTGCAAGTTTATTTTCGTTAAGGATACTGATGGGTGAGGACATTGTGGTACGATTTTGGTTGCTGGTAAATATGCATAAGGTATTTGAATAGCAAGACCGATATACTGATAAAACTATCACGTACTGAGAAAATCGAAAATTCTAAAACGAAACAGACGTCCGGGTGAAAGTATCACTTAATTTTTGCGACGGGCGATGTCCTGACAGTTGATTAACAGGCAATGCAAAAGGGTTTGTTTTTGACAGGTATAGAAACTGCTAGACACCTAGCCACCTCACATCCCCACACTAGTTTTGGCCAAGCATCAACAAATACGAATGCCTCGAGCGAGTTAGAGAGACATCGTCCCAAGAGTTTGTTCCAGTCAACGGAAGCGAGACAACGCACGTGACTATCTGCCGACGCGAATCTCCGACATCAGCCTTGAGCCAAACTTACCAAGTCAGCTAGGCAAACTTTAACACGACCCCAAAATATACCTTGCTGACTTAACAAAGTGTCACGTCTGGTTTAAGAAGCGGGATGAATCGACAACGATTAACCAACTGATGTACGTTGTATTTCGCCCTGCTTGGACCATCCCAATACAGAAATATCGGCGGCAAGTCCGTCTTGGCCTCCTTATTATCAAACCAAATCAAAACGTGGGATAGGGCAGGTCCAGGATCGCGGTGTTGGACGTCTTGGACGACCAGTGAAGGTATAGGGCGACACTTTAATGGTGATCAAATGATGAAGAGACTGCTCACTTTTAGAACTGTTTTTAATCCTTTCATCCCAAGCAAGGATGTAAATCTATAATGACACAAGAGATTACTGAGTGTAAACGAATATTAAAAAATATTAAGGCGTGAGGCCAATAAAAGACCAGGGGATAGAATTTGAGAATTGACACTGAATTTCAATTTTGAAAAACAAAATTGAGTGGTAATCAAGGAATCTTAAATAGATTTCAAAAATCGAGAAGAGCGAGGGAACAACCTGTTAGAATAGAACTTATGGCGACATCTAGCAATTTCAAGTGCAAAATAATGGGACGTGACAACAATGTGTTAAATACGTAAAATTGAGCTAACAAAAAGAAAGATTACTGACATATCAGTTTTAAACCCCACCTCCTGTACGATCGCTGATGTTTAGCAACATCGAGCCTTGCCGGTATCTAGATAGTTAACAATTTCGGGTTGAAAACATTGATGTGGGGCTGATGTTATTGATAAAGGGGAATCGGAGAGCGAAGTTCTAATTCCAGTCGCGATCGTTATATTAACTTACTCTCAATTACTATATTATGGATACACCTTATCTCACCCACTTATGGGTGGATTAGGCGCACGTTTGTCAGTTAATCATTCTTGCCCCCATGAAAGATTTAGTATCTTAGATATTTTATGGATTTAAATAACCGGCAAAATTTTGATAAGACTTAAAAACAAACCAAACTGTGAATAACAGGGGGGAAAACTGATCAGAATAATTACAATGTGAAATATTTAGAGAAGAGACAGAGTGACGCTCTATTACGTTGAAGGAAATGTGGCTGAAGATGTGATACGAGACAGGATCGATAATATTCTATTTATTATGGGGGGTATCAAGAATATCTTAATATATTTCAAAAGCACCAATACCTCAAAATATTAATTTTAAAAAGAATTTAAATAATAGTGGGGTATATTGTCAAACCTGCTATCAAGAATCACACAGTTCAATGAAATAGTAAATTAAGACAAAATAATGAATATTGAGAAAAAAATAAAACAATTTTGCTATAAACTAAGATCATTAAAAATAAATTCTCGTTAGAATCCATGTTGAACATTTATCAATCTATCCTTCGTCCGTGTATTGAATATTGCTGAATTTTTTCCAGTGTTCCTACTGTATATCAGGAGGCTCTTTACAAATTTCAAAAAATATACTGTAATATAATTGATCCTCAAGGACACATATCCCAGAGGATAAAGACGTTAGTTAGATCCAGTGACTAGACTCAAAGATTTGTGAGTTAAATACCAGACCACAGCAGAGGTGAAACAAAACATGGAGACGTGAGAGATTTGAAAATAAATGAGACATCCGGAAGAGGCATGTCACGTAGAAGCAGAACAATCTACCCTGGTGGACGAAATAAAGGCTTCGATTCGAAATTCCAATCATCTGAAGAAAGCCGGAGTTTACAATGGCCGAAACGTTGTGAAGATGGCAATTAAGAAGATGTAAATGATGCAAATAATTGATTCTGGCCTGGCATCTGAACTTACTCAGCGACGTGACGTGGCTTTACATTGTATTTTCTATAAATAATTTCGTGGCGATCTTTCTGATTAGCGTTACTTCTTCCCACGTAAACTGCATGGGTTTAAGGGATTCTACTAGATTAGCAACGAGGTTTTACTGTTAAATTAGTTAGAGGCAACCATCTGTT
>CAHIKZ030003056.1:12500-30000 GCA_903632075.3 Acanthosepion pharaonis | reverse complement strand
CCTGTATTAAGAATCTATTTAAATAGGAAACTTTGTTGAGGTGAATTAATAGTAACATTGTTCGGACTTCGTTTTAGAAATATATCAACTGATTTATTTTATGTATTTTTCCATTTTCAACTTATATTGAAAGGACATTTTAACAGTTCTTAAAATTGTTTCCGAAGGAATAAAAGAATTGTAGAACTTTTTAAAGTGATGAAAAATCTTTTCAAAATTAAAACTTAATACCTTCAATTCATAATATATATATATATATATATATATATATATATATATATATATATATATATATATATATATAAACTATCGCTATTTTTCTCTGTAATTTATGCATATGCGTAAAACTTTAAATCTCTATAATATGTATAAATCAATATGTGTAGATATCTAAATATCACTGTCTCCCATTATATATATATATATATATATATATATATATATATATATACAGGCATTATATCTGATGTATATATATACATTATATTCGATCTTTCTGATTAAATATTTCGCTCTTTCTCTCAATCTTCACACACATACACACACACACACACACACACACACATATATATATATATATATATGTGTGTGTGTGTGTGTGTGTGTGTGTGTGCTTCAGTTTTTTTTATATTTTTCCCTTTTACCACGATTTCAACCTTGTCTAAATGTCTATATTTATTTTCAGAAAGAATCAAGCGAATTACCCTTTTATATCGAAGCCCTGTGAGGAGTATTACTTTTTAATAATTGATGATGAATTACTGTGCTTAGAAAGTATAAAAAAGTTCTAAGATCAATGGGTCAGTGTCTGTGTGCACATCGACCCGGCCGTTTTATTTATGTTTCAATAAGGCTAATTACATAAAGAATGAAAATAGATTCATCGAGTGATATAGATTAAGAAAAAAAATCTTCCCTGTATGAGGACGAAGTCATAGATGATGAAGATGCTAATGGTGATGACGAACATGACAAGAAAAGGTCTGGTGTGACAAGACGAAAATAAACAAACAAAAGATAATGTATGAAAGAGAAAATGGACTTATTTGGAATTGTAACGGAGAATAGGAGAAATGCGAAATAAAAGCCTGGGGAGTCTGAAATATATATCTGATAATGCTGAGGTTAGAATATAAGATGAGATGCAGAGTTAGGTTAGCGGTTACAATAAGAGAAATACGTATTTACGATAGGAGTTCAAAATCTGAATGAAATATTTTCTTCTATCTTTATTCTAACTCGTTTTGAAAAATCTGAACATTCACTTCCATAGGCTCAGGGTCGAGAATAACCCCACTGATTTAACAATTATCGCATGTTACTTGAAGACGAGATAAGATGAAGATTGAAAATAAAACAGCATGCTAATATTTCTGGTAAAATTATCGGTTTCAATAAAAGAAGCGCGTTTTGAGTATGACGATAATATACATGCAGCACGAAGGCCTCTGGTCAGGTGCTTTTGAGCAACGTGGAACTACCTCTTTATTGCTGATGTCCCCAACGAAACCCAGGTTTTTGGCCCCTGTTATCGTCGGATCTATGGGCAAGTTGTTAACTCCCAAACTGGTGTTGTAATACTATGAAAGTAGAAAATTCTTTTTTTTCTAGTAAAAAGAATAGCAAATATATTTTCATAGTAAAAATGATAAAATGAAGTGAATTTGTGCCAAAAAAAAAAAAATACTTACCAGAATATATGTTTGTAAAAAATATTACAAGCAATACTGTTTTAAAAGAAATTACTAATGCTCCCAATAAAATAAAATTTCGGTAATAAATGACCCACAAGAAGTTGATATGTTGATTTTCCAAGCGTAGCTTTAATGTGTCTCAAGGCCGAAAGTAGAGGCATCCAGTGAGGATTGAACTCACTACACAGTCGTAACCGTTCTAGCGAGACAAGATTACTAACCATTACACCACCTCGAGGTGCCCACTAAGAAGCTGATATGATGTTAAACAAAGAATTAAAAACGAAGAATTTTAAATTCATTGAAAGAACGCTAGCGTCACTATATTAAATCTTTCAGTTAAAATATTGTTTCAAGAAAATTAAATCCACTATCCGTTATCGTTCTTTCGAGTATCCATTGTTCTTTCCTTATTAGTCTTCGTTTATTTGAGTGTATAACGTCAATATCTTTACTATGCCATTGTTTTAAACCCTTCTCGTTATATATGCAGACCATTTTACTTGATGCTGCTTTGGGTAGTTTACGTGATTTTGATATTTCGTAATTTGTATTTTGTTTTTGAATCTGTAAAAAAAAAAACTCTTGGGCATCTGTCTAGAGTATAGTCTTCACTAAGACCCACGTAGCTAATTGGCTGGAAGCCATTTTAAACCATTTATCTGATAAAAAGTTTCTACGTAGCTGATAGTTTCAGATAAGGTTTGTCATGCATTGCACCCATACGATAATCTTATTTATCGGTACGACTTGAGTTCATAGAGTAATGTTTTATTTCTGTACCAACAGGTGGAGCTGAAAAAACGTGCCTTTTTAATCAGGCAAGGCAATAAAGCCACTAGGATGAAAGAGGTTGCTGAAGAGAAGATAATACGTGAGTAGTTCTTAATAAGTAGCGAGTACAATAAAAGAACAAGAGACAGAAAAGAGAAGATAACGATAGACATTGGATTTAATTTTTTGAAGATCAACGTTAACTGGGAAGCAGGGAGCAGGAAGACTGTTCTACAACATCATCAGAAAAATTACCATGAAAATGTATCTGGCGCATTGGTTGATTAACCATCAAAGAAAAAGGGCACACATACATATCTATCTATATTTATGTCTATATATATATATATATATATATAGCACCCGAAGGGTGGCAGTACAGCAAATAACACGCATGCAAGATCTTACAGGGTGTGGAGGAATTAGAATCATAGATTGATATTAATAATGCGTAGAAAGATAAAAGAGCGATCGGGAAGAGAGTAGGTGGCGATGGACATTTCATTTAATTATTTGCTGATTAACGTTGGTTATAAGCATCAATCGGGAGGAGAGTTCCACAAGCAATATTTGTGGGAAAATAAAATGTTTTCTGAGAAGCTATGGCTATATTTAATTAGCTCAACTCTAAATTGATGAGATCTCGCCGCCAAGTACTTCGTTAAAATCCATGTAGTCTAGCTAACATAGCGAAGAGCTCAAACGAACAATGAAAGTATTTACCAAAAAGGCACAATAAGGCAACCTTACGGCAGCGGGCAAGTTAATGAAGCAGAGTTGAGACACGTTCCCCAGTAATATTTCCGATTCTTCTTTGTATTTTTTGAAGGGTTATATCCAATTACTGATATGTTAATTATAATAGACTACGTATGTCCATTATATTTTATCATGAGCCTTTCCTAGTATCGTATATTGCATTTAGTTTCAATAGAAACTAAAGGGAACGCTAAGATTGTCACAGATGAAATATATATATATATATATATATATATATATATATATATATATATATATATATATACATAAATTCATATATATATACACATACGCACATACATGTGCGTACACATGTACACCCATATGCATATATACACACATATATGAATAGCCACCCATATACATATATATATACATACATACACTCAAATATATATATATATATATATATATATTCACACACACAAACACATGTATATATATATATATATATATATATATATATATATGAAAACATTTATACATTAATTGTTTAACCTACACCCTTAATCCAAGATATGAAAGTTAGTTATTTTTGGGTGTCTTGATTATTTAAAATCCCCTCGTTTCCTTGCGCAAGTGCAACAAAAGAATTTTAGGTATAGTTTGTTATTTTCAACCGGTTTTTTGTCTGCATTTGAAGATGATTTCATTAGCGTGATTAAGTAATTTTTCAGGTCTATTGTATTTTATTATTAATATTTCTCTTTAATTCAGATGTCACATCTTTCTCTAAAGCTTTTCAGGAGTTCTAGCCTGGAAATAATTTTCCATTTCACCTGTGGAGTGAAGTCATCTTCCTTAATATCCCAATAACATTTACATAGTGTTGTTTGCTTCTTGAGTGATTCGTTTTTGAAGTAATGATGATAGTTATAAAAGCATTGCTTCCGATCTCCAGCGGACATTCCAAAATAAACCATTTTCTGGCCTATTTTCTTTGGGAAAAATTGTGGCTTCATTTTCTGTCAAATATATTCCTCCCACTGTGCACTCAATCTTCACTATGCAATTACAGGTAGAAGTACTTCCGTGTATTTGATTCTTCTGACATTTTTAATCAGGTTATTATTGTAGGAATTTATGATTTTTTCCATATTTTTTCCATATAAATAACTAACTTTCAAGTTCATTTTATTAAAGATTTTATTCAATGTATTGTTGTTACTAAAGTGTTTCTATATGAATTTTAACAATAATTTTCCTATATTAATGACAGATAATTTGCAGAATATGTGTTTAAACTATATATTTTTCTTTTTCAAATTTTGGGTTTATTTCAGTCGATTACTCTTGGTAATTGAATGTTTGCTGGAATTGACTCTTTTTGAGGGCTTCATTGTATTTAAGTTTTCATTAAATATATCGTAGATGGACGTTATATTTTTTTTATTTTGGTGTTGATTGTGTTGGGAATCTCTTATATTAATGATTTGGGGCGGTTCGATGTCTAAGTGTTTGAGTTTCTTTTTGGGAGGGGTTGGAGGTTTTATTGGAAATATAAAATGAAAAATCTAGAAAATTAACTATTTTTTATTTGGATGAAATATCAATTTAAACACCTAAAATTTGGAATGCCTTAATGAATTTTTCCGTAACTAAGAAATTAGAGGACCATTGCTCTTAGCAATAACAATGAGTCTATCATCTCTGTATAGCCCTACATTTTAGATACCATGAGTAGATTCAGAGACCCAAAAACCCTTACGTGCGCGACTTTGTCTATAACCTTACTCTCTGTTACAAACTATATCTGCATGATTTGTGTAGATTTCTAGAGTGAAATCATTTAAAATGAATTTGTAATACGCATATGAAAACCTATTCTTTGATTAATGCTTGTCTTATTTCCTAGCTGTCAAAATCAATTTCTTGTTACAATTTTGAAGGAATACCCTTGAAATTTATCACCAGGAACTTCATTGTTAAGAAATGCTTAATGCGTATTTTTATATCTTACTAAATGTCCATTAGATATCGATATATATATATATATATATATATATATATATATATATATATATATATATATTCATATGTGCAATATTAGTAAGAAGACATGAATACTGATTAAATAATGTATGTATTATATAATTCAATCTGTGGAAAGTTGCCATTTTCAAATATTATGATTAATATTGTTATGGATTTTTCTATATAATATTCGTTGGTATTCGTTGTAATAGATTTATATCTATTGTTTAAACGCAAAGTCAACGTCATTTTAACGTTACAACTCATGAGGACATCGACTGTAATGGGTTTTCCTTTTTGCAGAGAAGCAAATCGTTTACTCACATAGTGGCCATGAACAGATTTAAAAAATGGTAGCCGGCAACGAGAATTAATTGAACAAATCTAAATATACATCGTATATTAGATGGGCATGGCATGATACGGATGAGTGATGTGTATAATAAAATGGGTTTCTTGAATTTGTGGCTATTTATCCCCGACATATCCTCCTAAATGAAGGAAATCAATTAAGGCTGTTTATTTCGTTTTGGAAAGATTTCCTGACAACGTTCAATTTATGTTCCGAAATGGCGAGATAACTTCGACAAAGATCGGACTGATTACTTTTTTTTAATTCGCCTGGCGTTTTGAAAGACAATTAATTATACAACTTATTGTCATTATTTTTAGTCTTTTATAAGGAGAAGAGAATTATGAAATTCGATATTTCTATCAGATTCTGAATTGTATCCCTTCATCTGCTAAAAATTTCTTACACCCAACATACGCGCAAAAATCGGATTAAAAACACAATATTATATAAAATCATGGGAAACAAACATCTCTTTATTCATATTGAAGGACGAAAAACGTCATATGAACCAACATTGCAATTTGGTTTTAATTTTCCTAATGTTAGATCATATAAATAATATCTTGACTAACAAAGACTTCAGTATATTTTAACGCAAAAACATCTATCTATCTATCTATCTATCTATCTATCTATCTATCTATCGATCTATCTATCTATATATATATATATATATGTATGTATGTATAATATGAAAAGATTAAACAGTAATTTTCCATGGTTATAATTTATTACATTGGAATCCTAATAACGATCCAATTCATCAGACCTACAAATTCCAAACTTTTTTAATTTGTAGGTCTGATGGTTTGGATCGTGATTACGATTCCAATGTAATAATTTATAACCATGTAATATTAGTGTTTGTGTCTTTTATATTATATTCTTACTCTGTCCTGGACATTGATTTCTACCTGGATTCTACCCTTCCTTGTAATTTATGTATATATATATATATATATATATATATATATATATATATATATATATATATATATATATATATATTGACCACTAATATTATTAATCTATCTATCTATCTATCTATATATATATATATATATATATATATATAGATAGATAGATAGATAGATAGATAGATAGATATCCATTTAACTGTTAAATATATATATCTGTTTCTTTCTGCTTCGTTACTTGAGGATTCAGACGATCATGGCTCTCCGGTTTTCCTCTTCCTTGTTACTATATGCAATGTGGACACTTTACCATCACACTTTTACCTCTTTGCCAGCCGTTCAACCAAAATGGTTATATAGGTGAAACCTTTTTTTCTCTCTCTTTCTGACAGGTTTTATTAAATTCGCTAAGACCCATTTACAAACTTTACAAATTTAAACTGTTTCTGATTTTAACGACACATTACTTTCTAGTTCATAGTTTCTTTAGAATTTCATCATTGCTTACATGTTTAGATCACCTCGTTACTGATTGATTGTTTCATTAATTGATCTCTTATTTAAAACGAAAAGTATATTGGATTTAGAAATAATTATAATTGTTGGCGCGTATTCTATAAAGAATTTCATTTGTTTTGTTTTGTTTGGTTTGGTTTGTTCTACAGCAAATCAACCTCGATGGGTTATTTAATACCGACAATTTTTATTGTTAGTTTTTCCAAAAAATGTATTTCTGCTGATATATTTTATGCTACAAAAAATTATTTCTGTTATTAAAACGTATTTTTACACTTTCATAATATTTTCACTCCAGTTTGTGGGTTAACTATTTGCCCATGGCTGATACCCTGAGAGTTGCTACCACGCCGGGCCAGAAAAGACTTGGGAACACCATCATTTCAGAAGTGCTTCCGCGCTCTCTCAAAACTTACTGATCAGAGGCGTTGTTGTCGGATGTAGTTTATTGTCTTACCCAGAACGCGGATGTATTTTATACCAGAAGGCTAAAGATTTTGAATTAGATAACAATGATTTCTGCAGATAAAATTCCGAATAGTTATCCCATAGATGGGAGGGAGAAGCTGAATTCATACCTTTATCTAAGCTCTATGCACATAATTAAATATAACTAACAGGACTCGCGATTCTATCTTGCATATCTCTTAGTCTTCAATTCTTCCATGCTTAGAATATTGTTGCCATATATGTCACGATGCCGCTGCTGTTTACCTTGAGATCCTTGATACAATCCAAAGAAGAATCAGCAATATTATTTATCCTTACCTCGCAACTCGTCTTCAGTCTTTTTTCCTACCACAGTAAAGTTGCCTCACTCTGTCTTTTCTATAAATAGTTCATGTTTATTGTTCGGATGAGATCTTCGCTATAGTAACTAGAATTTTAAAATTTAATCGCAGTAATAAACTGGCGTCAAGTTGTCATCAATTTGCAGTTAAGCTGGCGTAGACGTAAATTCAATACTATTTCTTCAATCGCACTTCTCGCTTGTAAAACTCCCGTCTGGCTCCATGCTCTCGAGCCAACTTTAATCTGAAAAAAAAAATTCAATGTCAAACTATATCTCCTGTCATCCTGATTACACTATTCTCTTTCTGCTCATTATTATTGATTCTTCTCCTAATTCTTTCCCACTCTCTAGACCCTTGTGTTTTAGTGTCATTAATGCCTTACTTTGTGTGATAACGATTAAAAAATGGACAGATATTCAAAATTGACTTTCCGATTTCTAGTTCCGTGGAAGTACTGTGAGAAGTAATGTTTGACCACAGTTAATATACTTCAGTAGTTTAAAATAGAGGTACAAAATACGCTTTCTTTTTGAATTTGATTCCTAATTACACTGTGATATATCAAATGGCATACAGTGGAAATATACTGTGGAGTACCGAGTATAAATTGTCGTCAGGTAAACACCAAAAACGCTAAACATGGTGTAACAGAAAAATTGTCCAATTGTTAGATTAAGATTTGATTCGTTGTGACTTACAAATGATTAAAGATATCTTACTGGAATTCTCAAAGTTTTTTTGTCTTTTTTATAAAACTATTTGATTCTACTTTGAAAAATGAGAATGTATTTAACTCCTAGTTGAAATGTTAGTTCACATTCCATTTGTGACCTCTTGATCCACTTTTCGTCTCTTCTATTAGCTCTTTTTAAATCTTATTCACTGTTAGTTTGATGGTTCTTGAATGGACTTTGAAATTGGTGCCCAGAGTATGAATGTTGGTATCATTATTGAATGCCTGAATGATCTTTTTCCTGTCACCATTGCTCAGTTTGGAAGATCGGATGGGACTGAGACAAAACGATTTTAACATGAATTCTTTCTAGCTGAATAAATCAAACGGTGTCTCATTAATTCTTAGAACAAATAGTTTCGATATGGCTAAACGTTTTATTTCAAAACCTGAAAAAAGAAACTCGATTAATTTAGTGTTGTTTTTAGATATTAAACATTTTGTGTTATGGACAATTATGCTGTTGCACGATTTGGACAGTTTTGCTGTTACATTCGGTGTGTTGTTTATGGCATCTGATGATGGATTCACTTACTTGATTTAAGACTTGTGATTATTTGCAGTCTTACTGTAGAATTTCATATGGGTCAGTGAATGAGGACAGAACCCACGGATCAAGCGCTTTCCATCGGATACAACTTTGCAAACTTTCGTTTTTACCATTGAAAATGCTCAAATGCGCATCATGCTTTACTTATACAAGTTCAGCCATCTCCTACCAAAACATGCCATGATAATTCCACGAGGGACTAATAAGAGTTATTTCTTCTTCTTCTTCTTCTTCTTCTTCTTCTTCTTCTTCTTCTTCTTCTTCTTCTCAGACAAACACGTCTCGTATGTGAATCGCTGTCTTCCCCTATCCCTAATGCTGTCAATACGTCCTTTCAGAGTTATGTTTTCCAAGTCCTCTTTTCTCATTGTCTTCAACCATTTTCATCTGTCTCTTCCTGATTTGAGTATAAGTGTTATTTTTGTTGTCATTTCCGCTATGCTCACTCGCTTGAAAATGTGAGAATGACGTTTCATTCAAGAAGATTTGTGAAACACTTCCGCTCGATGCTTCCCGAACCATTTAAATCTTGACTTCTTCAAGTCAAGTGTTAGACGTATTAGTGTTAGCCAACTTCCACCTCATATTCTTCACTTCCTTTCAACTATCCTTTCATTCCAATTTGAAACCACCTTCATCACTAGCATTTCAATTTCAGCCCTCCACCATGATTAATTCTCTAGTTTTGTATTTAGTTAAAGGTCGTCTCAAGAGGCCTTATGTTTAACGAGTCATTTGTAACGCCGACTAGGCATATCTGTTTCATGGGATTTCGGAAGGACATCATAGGTTTTAGTTTGGTTTGGCTTGGTTTGTTTTACCATCATAGGCCATCATAGGTTTTAGTTTGTTTTGCTTTGGTTTGTTTTACCATCATAGGCCATCAAAGGTTTTAGTTTGGTTTACTTTGGTTTGTTTTACCATCATAGGCCATCATAGGTTTTAGTTTGGTTTACTTTGGTTTGTTTTACCATCATAGGCCATCATAGGTTTTAGTTTGGTTTGGTTTGGTTTGTTTTTCGGCATATCAAGTTCAATGTGTTATTTAATGCCGACACAATTTTTATTTCTGTTAATATGTTGTTCTTCAAAAATCTATTCCTGGGAATATTTTTCCTTAAAGAAATCTATAGCTGGTAATATCTTTTGCAAAAAATGTATTGCTGTTTGTGTTGCTGGTACCTTTTTCTTTTTAAAGTATTGCTGATAATCTTTCATTCAAAAATTATTGCCGGTGTTATTTCCTTTTATTACAAAGTATTCCTGGTAATAACACCTATTTTTACACAAGTTTGGGTGTTAACTATTTGCCCATAGATGGGTCCCTAACAGGTGATACCACCCTAGGTCAGGGTGGGCCTGGGGAACACCAGCAATTAAGAGGTGGTTCCACTCTCCTCAAAACCTCCTGAACAAAGGCCTTGCTGTTGGATGTAGTTTATCGCCGTGCCCGGGACGCGGATGTAGTTTACTTCATACTCATATTTTTAGCGGAGGTCTAGTATATATATATATATATATATATATATATATATATATAGATAGATAGATAGATAGATAGATAGATAGATAGATAGATAGATAGATTGTTAGATAGATAGATAAAACCTAGTGAGCCAGACAAACTTACTCAGGTTTCACCCTAAAGCAGATCTTCAGCGAAAGCTGGCTTTCCCTGACGATCCGCTTAGGTGAAACCTGGCAGGTTTGTCTGGCTCACTAGGTTTATCTACGTCTGCTCTACGGTTGTATCGAGCTCTTTTGTTAGTTAGTTGTTTACTCGTGTCGAGTTTTTTTCTTTGGGCTTCAAAACTGTATCTGTGCGATTTTCTTCGACAGACTTTCATGTTTCTAGCTCTTTCTTTTTTTAAAACTTTTTTTCCTTCGAGATTGATTTGATTATTGGCAAATCAAAAATTCGAGGGTTTTTCGAAACGAGTATAGTTACATATATATATATATATATATATATATATATATATATATATATATATATATATATATATATATATATTTATTTATATATATATATATATATATATATATATATTTGAAATTGTTGTGTTATCAGACATTCTACTGTCTCAAATGTTCGCTAGGGTTACCAAATAGCAGATATTACTGACCTCCGGGCACAGAGAAATGGTAAACCATACGCCCTTAACGATTGATGATTTCTTGGAAACTATTTCTGCTGAAACATGTTTAAATGACATCTACATCACATCTAGTGGGTGCAAGCATATGCAGTTTTTTTTCAACATCTATGGCATATGTGATCCGTATATCAACCATGGTCTAAAACACCATCGTTAATTGGACTCTGAAAGTCAAGGAACATTGACGTGTTTCGATGTAGCACTGATGCAGTTGTTTTAGGATGAGAATAGACCTAAGCAATAATGATGTCCACATGCTACTACGGTTTTCCATTTGAAAGAAAGTACCATTCTTTTTGGAAAAATTCTATTAATACAATGGTTGTCTACTTACTTGCTTTTGAATATCACAAACTTGATATCTCATTTGCTGATATCAATATATTTTTCTTACAATAAATGTTTCTTCCAGTAGCTTTTCATTAATACATTGTGTAAACGTTGTTGCATTTTTTCTTCTATGTATCATGATTATTACAAATTTTGATTAATATATTTCTTGATAAGATTTATATGAAAATGAATGAATAAAATTGAATGAAAGTGAATGTGCAGAAATTGGCTCTTTACCAAAGATGAAATAAAGATTAAAAATGTTCAATAATAGCCAGCTAACCATAATAATAAGTCCATGGCGTAAAATACGTCGGATATTTTAGTATCAGCAATAGACACAATCAATAAAAAATAAAGTATTCGTTTTAGATGCATAGGTGAAAACTTGCAGGGAATTATGACTATGGCAGCCAAATATCATTGAAGGATACATGAGATACCTTCTTTTCCGAAGGGCACAGCTGTATAGTTAAACTATTATAAAATAGAAGATAGAGATTTTTTAATGTCCACCATGTACAAGGCCCAAGAGCCACTCGAGTTATTGGATTAAAAAGTAAGATGAATAGTTTATGCGGATACGTGAGAAAGTTACCAGCTATCTCTAGATTTAAAGAGTTTGGAATTGTACTGTTTGGAGAACCATTCTCTTGGTAGTCGTTTCAACAAAGCAACGGTCCGTGGGAAGAAACTGCTCGAACACGAAGTAAATGAGGGTGGTTCCCTGGGATGTGCGAGGCATGGTTGGACTTTGCTGTGAAAAAACAAATGGGAGTGTTTAATCTAAACTCTTCCCATTGAAATGACAACAGAACGATGAAAGACTTGTGATGTTTCGGCTGTAGAAAAAGGGTTATAGGGTGAAAACAATTCATCACAGACACAGCCGCGTAGACTGGAACGTGAGGATTGGGTAACTCCTGCTTGTCAGATGGAATCCATTTTTGGAACCATGTGGCTCTTGTATTGGTATAGGATACAAGGAAGTGTCAGGTGTTTACTGGAGTAGTTGAGGGCGCATGATTAGCACATTCGCTTTCCGACCATGAGACCCGTTTTCCAATCACATCATAGTGGAAAATGAGGATCATATATTCTTTACGTTATCAATACAAAAGTGGAGACCGAGTCAGCGGGCGAAGATTGTCTGTTTCATTCTTAAACTTAAACTTCAACATGGAACAGACAGTTGACCTCACTATACTTATATATTTATACTTATATATATATACTTATATATTATATATACTTATATATATATACTTATATATTTATATTTATACTTATATATATATATATATATATATATATATATATATATATATATATATATATATATATATATATATATATATATATATATATATATATATATATATATATAAGTGATACAGTTGAGAGAATATGCATATTACTTAAGATAAGAACACTTAATAACACTGTTATATTACATCGAGTACTGTTTTATTAACGATCGCACTATATATACACACACAGTCAGTTGCATAGATATGAGCTTGTGACCCTGTGATACATAGTCGGTTGCATAGATATGAGCTTGTGACCCTGGGTTTGACGCTTTTGCGATCATCAGACAAAGCTGGAAAACAGGGTCACAAACTCATAACCATACAACTGAATATTTTACCTCTGTCACTAATATTGAGCATTTTCCAATACTGCGCATATATATATATATATATATATATATATATATATATATATATATATATATATATATATATATATAAATTGAGAAACAGAGGGTGATTTTGTATTTTTCTGTGATATTGAATGATATCCACCAAGTCTGGATAAATATATACATACTTAGAAGCGCACATTTTTTTCGGCTGTGTTAAATTTCCATTTTTTTCATACATGCTTCCTCCAACCCCAGCCAAGCACAAACGCATTTATGTGTCTGTATGTTTGTGTTTACTTATATTATGATCTATGCATATTTTTTTTTTACTGTCTGTGCCTCTATAGATTATTTTTCATCTCGGCTTCACTGGTTATTCCCAAGAGACTTCAAAGAGGGAAAACAACAAGAAGCCAGCCTCCCTTAACTTGAGATCTACAATGAACTCTAAGTAACTCTTCGTCCGGTTAAATTTTACTTTCATAACAACAATGCCAAACGACTGTTATTTCCCACGTGTCAGTGAGTGTTTTTTTTATCTTGTATTATTTTTCAATTTGTCTTCTCCCCTTTTATTTTCTCACTTTCTTGAGTTTATCAACTTCAGACTGATTATATAGTACCTCTCACTTTAATACACCAATGTAAAATATATGTCTTTAATGTCTATTTAGAAGATCGTTTTCTTTACGAACAAAAAATCAAATATATCCTCCCGCGATAAACTTTTTATTTTAAATTCTGAATCATTATTTTTCTAACAAAAAATGCATCCATGTGAATTTCTTTAAAACATTTCATATTTTGAGGGGTTTTTTGCAAATATTTAGTTTTATTTATCAACATATATTGTGTATTTTCTCCATCTACTGTAAGAAAATTTCTATCTTTTAATCTGATACTTAAAAGGAAATCTCGAAATATTTCCTCTCTTGTCTGTCATTATAAACGATAAAAAAAATATATACCCAGCGAGAATAACAATCTCTGCTTTGGACTTCGACCGAAATCAGGAACAGCAGTAATGAATACATGTTCGACCTGTCTATCAAACACTTCATCACAGTTGGGGAATATGCAAACTAATGTTTCGAACATTAACGACTTAAAACAAACATACATGAAAATGTACACATAAACATATTTTCTTACACATACATGGAAGAAAACTGCAGCAGATTACACAGAAATGTGCGTATTCCTCAGCTTATATACGTTGAAATGCATAGTAATTCCTGAAATATGTTTTTTATAGTCGGTAGGTATTTTGGTGTTTATTCGAACAACTAATTGTTTCAACTTGCTGAATAGTTTTCCGATCACGAATCATATAATTTTAAATCGAGGAGTCATCACATCTACTGAAGCCATAGTGTTTCATGGAGTTCAACCCTCTCCAGTAGGGTTTGTATTCAAATTTTCATTTTCCTAGACTGGTCGCCAACCAAGGCTCTTGGGCGCAAACCGTCTTGTTATTTGCACATACCACGGACATGGAAGTATATGTTATTACTTATGCTTACTCTTCTATGTGTCTTGTCCTATTAAGACATAGGTTCTCATACCTCTCCCTATGTCCCTGTCCTGTTTATCCCTTAATAAATATATGCTACATCCCCCAATCCCTGTTCTGCTAATGTAAGTTCGTTAATTATTTTATCTCTGCTTTTCGCTGTTCCTCTTGCCTTCAGTATATTCTGTGAGTGTCCAATTTCCCAAGCTGTCTTTCCTCATTATGTTCAATTGCCGCTTTATAATTCTACTTACACGTTCCCTTTTTGTTTAAATTATCGCTAAAACTTTGTCGTTGTTCACGTGTTCAGTTCATGAAATTCTCAGGATTTTCTCTACAACCACGTTTTAGTTTCCGCAAGTCTTAACGCTGTCTCTGATGAGATTGTCCAGCATCTATGCCATATAGGATGACTGATATTCTAGAACATTTCAGTACCTTTTTCTTTACAATTACATTTTCCTGTTTCTTAATACTTTGCTTAAACTTTGAAAGACGTCTTTCGATATGCCAAATAGATTAATTTTGTTATCTCCAGTTTGTAATTTGCGGCTTGGTTAGGTCTCTTTTGCTGACAACTATATATTGTCTCTTTTTTAAAATGTATGTTTAGTCTTTTCTTTTTGTTTCACTTTACTTCACATATATTTAATCCTATTTCTTGGACGTTTTATCAACATCCGTTTAACAATAATAAAAAAAAAACAACACTTAACAACGACGTGAAATTCCGGTATGAAGCATGTGTTTTTTGTTTTAAATGACTTCTGCAGCGCAATGTTTCTTTGAGCAATTTGTATTCATTGTAATCCTGCTAAGCCAGTCACAGCATTACCAGTGGCCTATTAACAAGCATTACCTGTTTCCATCTCCCACGACGAAGCTTTGGGCTTTGGGAGACAAAAACATATATGGATCGCTTCACGATTTTACCTGTCATCCTTGCGCAGGGGCCATGCTTATCTACTCTCTATTGTTCCAATGTCAGTATGTATACTGCCCAAGCGAGTACGTATTGCCGAAGCGAAAAACAACATCCTAAACATCCTAGCATTTCTATGAGCACAAAGACAAATCTCATCCGCGGCATTTTCCAATCAACGCTGACATACCAGTATCAGATATGACCCCTAACAAAAAACCTGAAAAGAAACTGATCACTTGTGTTATGAAATGCCTGAGGAAAGCAGTGAAGAAAACTATCGAGACAAAATCTGTAATGGGGCAATAAGAAATATGGTAGGAGCAATACAAACCTTACAACACATCGAACGACAGAGGCTCAAGTGGTTCGGACACCTCATTCGTATGATTATCAACCAACCAGCCCTACGAGCATGCACCCTCAGGTACTCTGGCTGGAGACCAAGAGGCAGACCAAGAAGACTTTGGAGGGAATCAGTGGCAGATTCTCTCACAGCCCACGAAATATATGTACTCCAGGCTACTCGCCTTGCCTCTGACAGACGACTGTGTCTCCCCGCGATGCCTAGCAGTAAAAGCGGAAGGTAAAAAACAAAACTGCGGTGTATATTTGTGTTTCAAGAAGGTTTTGTTTTATTACATCTGCAAAGAATTTGAATATTGAAAAAAATTATAGTTGCAACGAAAATGTAACATATGGAATATATATATATATATATATATATATATATATATATATATATATATATATATAATGTTCCCATTTGATTTATTCACAAAGTCATCGTCTTCGTCGATGCACTTTACCGCTCACTGAACAGAAGTATGCATGCCACACGAGAAACGCATCACTGAGCCACAGCTGAACGTATTATCTAAGGCCTAACGACGTTTGCGACCAGTGCTTCGTCAGAATAAATATTTCGTTTTTTTCTTTCTGCATGGTGTACTTTGATGACATATATTAACTTTGTGTGTGCATCACGTCATACGCCATATTAATATGCCAGCACTCTGAGTAAAAAGCACAAGTTTATTGAGTTATTTGAGGGAAACCTCTTTTACGACTAATATGTACAGCTCACGTCGTGGACTGATTTAATAATGTTTTTTTGTTAACTCAATAACCAATCATATTAGAACATTACTCAGTGAGTTTGTTGCAAAGACTTACAGGGAGCAAAATATAGTGCATATTATGAGCGTATGATAAAGGCTTACCCTAGAACTGGTACCGTGAAAGCATCCTCTCGTAAGTTGGTTCCACATAGTAAATATTCTGGCGAAGAAGCTGTCTATGAGAATGAGTATGAATCTACACCGTGTATGTGGCATGTCCGGACCTAGATCTGAACTTTGAAAATGGTGCAACTAAGAAATGACGATCGTCTGGACATTTTTTAAGCGTTTTACCCCATGCAAGGGAGGAAGTCAATAGCACGCAAGGGGTTATAGAGAGTTGAGACGAGAGCAAAGAGGAGTGATAGAGTAAAGGATGAAGAGAAGGGTAGGGAATAGATCAGGGCATCTGGAGACGTCGATTGACATTACATTTGAATAGTTGGAGATTATAACTATTAGGGAAACAAGTAATGCGAGCCATGAATCTATTAGAAGAGACGGCTACATTTAACAGTTTCGACAATGAAAGTGAGAGAGCAAGAATCCAGTCAAGTTGAACGCTTAAATTCATGAAGTCTGGGAACCAGCGCAACCAGCCCATCAGAGCAGTTACCTTGAAAGAATTTGTAAAAAAGACAGAGGGAGTCAACAACACGTCTGTGAGAGAACGACTGCAGACGAGACAGTCGAGAAGTTCGAGCCATGAAGCTATTAGAAGAGATGGCTACATTTAAT